>QRDG01000280.1:269787-449729 GCA_012064385.1 Puccinellia tenuiflora | reverse complement strand
ACATCAAGCCTTATACTTTTTATCTATATTTCATTAGTTTTAAGTTTTCTGATTTGAGCTACGTAAGTGCCTCTTAAAATTCAATCTTTACAGACTGTTCTGTTTTTGACAGATTCTGCCTTAATTTGCGTTGTCTCTTATACGAGCCTTCTTTGTGGTTTCTTTCTTTTGGAAAGGTGTCACAAAGGCTTAGTATACAGTAGTTAATGTTAAATTAGTTTTTGCAATTTTTCCTTGCAGTACCCAAGTGGATTTTATTTAATGAGTACTAACACCTCTAATCAGTTTATAAGAAGTTTTGTGTGAAAGGAGTTTTTAAGTTCCACGAGAGAGGATGATGAAAGAAGTTGAAGGATGGACAAGAGCACAAGCTTGGGGATGCCCCCATTGCACCCCTAGACATTTAAGAAGACTCAACGTCTAAGCTTGGGGATGCCCAAGGCATCCCCTCTTTTTCATCGACAACCATCAGGTCGTCTCCGTTGGAACTAAGTTTTTATCACTTCATATATTATGTGCTATTTCTTGGAGCGTCAGTTTGTTTTGCTTTGTTTGATGGTCATATTCAATTTTGGATCCTATCTATCTTGTGTGGGAGAGAGACACGCTCCGTTTTTTCGTTAGAATACTCTTGTGCTTCGCTTATATCTTGTTGAGTATTCTTAGCTACTGTTTGTTTGCTAGTAAGCTCTCGCTTTTTGTTTTTATCTTATTTAGAGCTGCTAGTTGTTGTTGTTGTTAGAATCTCTCGTGATTCACTTATATTTGTTTAGAGAATTGTTTATGGTTGCTTGGTTAATGTGTAGAACGATAAAATGCTATGCATGTGGTAGTGGTATGAAATAGGAAAAACCTACATAGTCTTGTATATCACAATGTAGATAATTTGATACTCTTCAATTGTTTTGAGGCATTAAAATAACTAATGGTTAAAATGTGTTAGTTAACGGTGTTAGAACTGATTAGTGGAGACGTGTTAGTAGAGTGTGGAGCCGTACCTTTCTTAACGAAAAAACAACCTAAGTCAATAATGCTACCGTGTCATGGATTCTGCTCAGTTGAAAAGAAGTTCCTAGTGGGTTGTTACTGCAACAGTCGGGGAAGCTAACGGGGCACTTGTGTCGCCACCACGATCCCTCTCAGGGTGTTTCTAACCATTTGTGAAACATTGAAACTGCTAGTTGTTTCCAATATACGAAATGCATTTTTGAGTTTTGGTTTTTGGCACTTCCACCTCCATATTTTGCTAGCCTCTTCGGTGCTGTGCAATGCCTTCTCTCACATTGATATTGGTGCATACTTCGCCAGTACGTCCAACCCCGTGGGAGAACTTCCTCTTGTTTTCTTACACATAAGCCAATTATCTTTCTCAAAACAGCCACCATACCTACCTACCACGGCATTTCCATAGTTGTTCCGATATACATTGCTATGCAACATCCATCATTACATTACATGACTTGGTGTCATTTTATTGTCATATAGTTTTGCTTGATCACTGAGTTAGTGTGATGCGTGGCCTTGCCACGTGTCCTACATTTTTTCCACACTTTGCTCGATCATGCATACTTTTTTTATACATCATGTATTAGTTTTTGCGAGTTATGAGTACCAAAAAGTGTGATGATCCATTTGTAATATAGAGTGTTGCTCCTACCAGTGAGATGAAAAATAAAAAAGGGTAAAAAAAAAGAAAAGAAAAAAGAGAAAGAGAAAAATAAAAGAGCCCAAAAGAGGCTAAATGAGAGAGCATTTAAAAGAGCAATGGAGGCCACCAAAATACAAAAAATAAGAAAAAGAGAGAGGGAGAAGCACTACTATCCTTTTTACCACACTTGTGCTATGTTGGCACCTACACTTCATTGTAGATAGTTCTCATGTTGTTTTAGTAGTATAACTATGTGGGGAATTAATGTTATAGAACTTGGCTTGTATATTCCAAGGATGAGTCTCCTCAAGTGAGCTCTAGGTCTTCATGAGCAAGCAAGTTGGATGCACCCCACTAGTTCCATTAGATAGCTTCCATACACCTATAGCTCTATGTGCATCTGTTGCATGGCAATCACTACTCCTCATGCAGTGTCAACTACGAGACTTCCTCCCATCTTGTGGTTACGTACCCTCTCCACAGTTTGAGCCTTTATTTTTGGCCTTCCAAACCTCCATCATTATTATCTTTGCCATAACATTTTGGTTCCAAAGCCACTTCTTACTTGCACTAGTTGAGTAGACTTCAAAACAGTTGATTTGTGAAGGAAGTGAACTAGGACACCTGACTCGAGCTTGGCTATTTCACGAATGACTACTTGATGCTTTATAGTATGATTGATGCTCTATATTGGAGACATAATTTGCAATTCTTCTTTCTAAACCTTATGTATGGTTCCATGTCTCCAACACACTTATTCATGAAAAGTTTCTAGTATTTGTTAGCTAGCTTATATTAACCATTGTTTGCTTAATGTCAACTATAGACAATTGTTTTGGATCACTTTATTCACATCATGTGCTGTACATTACTATCTTGATCAAGATTTTTTTGGTAGCATGTCTCATAAAAATTTATTGTTTTTTAATCACTTACCTACTTGAGGACGAGTAGGAGTTAAGCTTGGGGATGTTGATACATGTCAAACGTATGTATAATTTTTGCTTGATCCATGCTTGTTTTGTGTCAATGTCACATGTTTCTACTATATTATAATATCATTTTAAGGCATTTTATTGGACTAACCTACTTACAAGATGCCTAGTGCCAGTTCCCTGTTTTTGTCATGTTTTTGTTGCAGAAAGTTACTTCTGGAAATATTCTCGGAATTGGACGAAAATTTACGGGGATTTTTTTATTGAACAAATGAAGACCGGAGCCCGAAGGACAGCCTCGGGGACCCACACAGGCCAGGGGCGACCCCTGTCCGCGGCCGCCCTTGGACCCGCCCCTGGGATGTGGGGCACCCCTCGGCCGCCTTCGACGCCTATAAAATCATCCCTGATGAAAAAACTCTAACCCTCGAAGGATTTTTCCAAGTACGATACAGAGCTCCGCCGCCATCATCAACAAGTTTCGGGGGCCAGATTGTTCCTGTTCCGGCACCCTATCGGGACGGGGATTGGCCCCCGAAGCCATCTCCATCACCATCGCTGCCTCTAGGATGAGTTGTGAGTAGTTCCCCCTTGGACTACGGGTTTGTAACTGTAGCTAGTTGGTACTCTCTCCCTCTCGTGCTACCATGTTTAGATCTTGTGAGCTGCCCTACATGATCAAGATCACCTTTATGTAATCGGCGTTGTGTTTGTTGAGATCCGATGAATTGTTACATTATGATGAGTCAACTATGTTTATTAATTGTTGTTACTGCACCCTTGTTATGTTTAATGCTTTTCACTAGTGCACAAGTGGCATCATCTTAGATTTGGGCTCCTTATGTTTGCATGAATATAATTGTTACTTAGATCGTACCTACAAGTTGTATGCACCTGTTACTAGTCCGGAACCGGCGATTGCGAGTTACAGAAACGTGGAAATCAATGGGGATGGTTAGTAACTTGAGGATTACATGTGTTCACTGAATGTTAATGCTTTTCTCCGGTGCTCTACTAAAATGAGCACCTTAATTACCATACGTTCCTTAATTGGCCCGGCAGAAACCGGATGGTATGACAAAAGATGTTGTGCGGATTCTCTTTGCGAGTAGATACAACTATATATGGAACACATGCCTATGTATGATTCATTAACTAGGTTTCTTTGTCATCACTAATTAGTGAAATTTTGTCAATTTCCCAACTGTAATTTGTTTACCCAATGCATGATTATTTGCTTAAGAGAGTTACCTCTAGTGAAACTATTAACCCCGGTCCATTTTCCACCATCATTGCTTTCGCGTTACTGTTACTATTTTTCTCAAATCACTGCTACTTTCACCCCTCTTTTCCGAAACGTATCTACTTTTCCGAACACTTTTGCCGTTGTTTTACCTCTAACTTGTGTGATTTGAACGTAACTACACGGACTAACGCTGTTTTCAGCAGAATTGCTCTCATGTCTTGTTTTTGTGCAGAAAGTCAAAGTTTCGGGAAAACTCCCAAAAAATTACAGAAATTCTATTTTCCCAGAAGACCCACGGAGCTAGAAGACGAAGCGAAGACGGAGCACGGGGGACCCACACCACCCCTCGGCGCGGCAGAGGTGGGCCCACACCATGGTGAGGCTGCCTCGTGCGACTCCTGGCGATGCCCTTTTGACTATATATTTCCTCTGACCTAAAACGCGAAAAGGGACGATGATTCCCCAGAAACACTCCAGAGCTCTGCCGCCACTGAAAACCCTAGTTCGGGGGTCAGAAACTCCATTCTGGCACCCTGCCGGGGCGGGGAATTGGAGGAGATCATCGCCATCGTCATCACCGCCGCTTCTCCATCAACCATCCATGATTCCACCATCCATGTGTGAGTAATTCCCCGCTGTAGGCTGAAGGGGATGGTAGGGATTGGATGAGATCGTTCATGTAATAGATGTAAGATTGTTAGGGCATGGTGCCTAGTATCTATTGTTAGTGCTATATGTCATTGTTGCAACTTGTTATACTTAATGCTTGTCACTTAGGGCCCGAGTGCCATGATCTCAGATCTGAACATGTTATTGTTTCATGAGTATAATTATTGTTTTGGATCATATCTACAAGTTGTATGCACATGTCGTTGTCTGGAACCCGAGGCCCCGAAGTGACAGAAATTGGGACAACCGGATGGATGGCTGCGATGTGAGTATCACATGTGTTCACGGAGTGTTAATGCTTTGCTCCGGTGCTTTATTAAAAGGAGCACCTTAATTACCAGTAGTTTCCCTTGAGGCCCCGCTGCAAACGGGCTGGTTGGACAATAGATGTCGTGCAAGTTTCTCATTATGAGCACGTACGACTATATACGGAACACATGCCTATGATCGACTAGTACTTGGATGCTTTATTATTATTATTGAAGGGTCGCAGCATAGAAACAAACATTTTCCTACGCAAACAAAACAGAATAAACCCAACACAAGATCTAATCTACGAGATGTTGGTAGCTAGAAGGTGAGATCCAATCTCTTACCCTTGAAGATCGAACAAACGCGTTTTGTCGGTGCAGGGGTTGGCTAGTTGATCCCCGCAACTAGACTCGTCTAGTCGCGAGGAGATGTATTATCCTCGAGATCCAATCCGATGAAGTGCAGCAACGGGCAGCACCTCCGCGGTGTCCACACGTACGGCTCGATGAAGACGTCCACTCCTTGATCCCGCAAGCGAGAGGACGTGGCCTTGATGATCTCAGCAACACGACGGTGTGGTGGTGATGATGACGATCTCCACGAGCAGGGCTTCGCCAAGCCAAGCAAGAGGAGAGGGAGAGGAGGAGGCGCAGCAGCCCCTAGGGCTAGGGGGGTGGTGCGGCTATAGTGGAGGTAGTGGTAGCGGCAGCCCTCCGGGGAGAGGGGCGGCGCGGCTTGGAGGAGGTGGTGGTGGTGCAGCCCTCCGGGGAGAGGGGTGCGGCTAGGGTTAGGGTTTTAGGGGCCGTGGTGGTGCGGCTAGGGGTCCTTCCTTGGGTGTGCCGCACCCCCTCCCTTGCCCTCTATTTATAGGTGGAGGGGGAAGCTAGGGCCAGTCGTCTTGGGGTAACTTGGCCCCTAAGCCAAGCAAGCCGAGTCCCCCTAGGACTCCTCCTAGGGTTCGGTCGCCCCTCCTTTCCTTGCCTTGGCCGGATTGGCCCATGTGGGCCTGGGTGGTGCGGCACACCATGTGGTGGCTGCACCCCCTTGGTCCATGTGGGCCCCCATACAATATGTGGGTCCCACTTCTAGACCCCTCTAGAACATTCCGGAACCTTCCGATACCTTCCAAATATTTCTCGGAACTTTTTCGATACCTCCAGAAACCACTTTCCTTATATGAATCTTATTCTCTGGACTCCTCCGGAACCTCTCGTGACGTCCGTGATCTTATCCGGAACTCCGAATCACCATTCGTTTATTTCATCATTTAATTCATCACAAACCTAATTTCATCGGAGCGTTAAGTGTGTGACCCTACGGGTTCGGGAATGCATAGACATGATCATATCAATAATTAATAGCGGGACCGAGATGCCCATATTAATTCCTATACACTCAACTAAACTCTTTCTCGATTGAACCACGATGCCGGAGATTCAATTAATCTCATATACGATTCCCTTTGTCTCACGATATTTTACTTGCCCGAGATTTAATCATTGACATCCCCATGTCCAGTTTGATCTCGTTACCGACAAGTTCTCTTTACTCGTCCATAATATAGGATCCCGGTGATTACATCTTAATCACATGTCTACAGACTTTATGATGCTATACTACCGAGAAGGCCTGAAGATATCTTCTCCGTCACGTGGAGGGACAAATCCCACTCTTGATTCATATCACCCAACAACTCACCATCGGAGATACCTGAAAGCCACCTTTATAATCACCCAGTTACGAAGTGACGTTTGATGACCACAAAGTATTCCTCTGGTGAACGGGAGTGATATAATCTCATGGTCTAAGGAAACTATATTTGGCATATATTAAAAGTGTTGACAACGAAACTTTTGTGACACGATTAATTTCAACTCTTTATTGTTTGGGTCATGTCCATCAAGTCATTCTCCCAATGACGAGACTCCGTTATCAAGTGACTATAACAAGTCCATAGTTAGGAAACTCTAACTATCTCTTGATCAACGAACTAGTCATGCTAAAGGCTCACTAGGGACTCCTGGTGTTTATATTCCACACATGTATTATGTTTCCATTTAATACAATTATAGCACGGAGAATATACAATTATCATAAACATGAATATGCTAATAAAACATTTTATTATTGTCTCTAGGGCATATTCCCAACAGTCTCCCACTTGCACTAGAGTCAATAATCTAGTTTACATTTTTCTCGATCCAACACCCATGGAGTCTCACTCACGAAGTCTCAGTGCTGATCATGTTTGCTTGTGGAAGAGGTTCTGTCCGTGCTCCGTACTATACAGATCTTTATGTCCTTTGCAAAATTGTAACTGTCACCTAATTTGACATTACTTTATCATCACATGATAAACTCTTTTATCATCCTATGATAAACCTCATCATCATATAATGAATATAATATGTTTGGTTATAGAGTGAGATATTTGTTTCCCTTTATGCCTACATGGCGTATGATCAGTCAAAAGAACTTTCACATAGCATGTGCATCCGGAACTCACTCAATCTTGAAAACAACTTTTCTCAAACCAAGATATCATATCTTTTAATCCTTGGATTAATCATATACTCCTATATGTTGTAGACTCAACAAATCGACAGTGTACGCTTGTCACTTCGATATTTCCGATCATGCTTTCACTGCGCTTCTGACTTTAAGAGATTTCCAATTTAGTTTGGTTTTATGACTTCAACCAAGTCTACCACTTACTAAATTTAATTCATCTCAATCTTCATGAAAAATGACTCCTCGTTTAACACGTTCTTCTAACCAAGAACTTGGGTTACATTTTCTCAAAATACAAACATATGGTTCTTATATGTTTATAGATCTATGAACCATTCATAGCATATATAAATATATCCTCCAACCATCAATTTTGTACTGAGTTATCAACTCAATGTTTTACCTATTTCTCACAAGCAGATGAACCTTTCTTCTCTTGTTTTATTTTGAAATCCTTCAAAAAAAAACTTACTTAGGTTAAACATCCTGACTTTAATGTTTATCAAACATATCTATCCACCATAGATACATCTATCTCCATAGATATTTGACTTTCAAAACTAACTTAATAAGTTATACACTGGTCCATGACGTATTTACAACATTTATGAAATCTCCATTTCACTCAAACAAGATGTTATAAGCTCCCACTCAAATATACACCACACACATATTAAATTGTGAAACCACTTTGGCTCCCACTCAGAAATATGTTATCTCTATATTTGACCATGATTAACTAGCTCCCACTCAAACATATGTCACCACATATTTTGATTATGGAATTAGCTTATGCTCTAACTTAATATATGTCACCACATATTTTAATTAGATCACACTCAGTCTTTATGCACTTTCTCGATAATTTGGACTCCTCCAAAATTTTAATTTAACTTAAAAAAAAACCCGAGAACTCATATACGAAATGCCAGTACCTTGCTAGCTTTGAGTTTTATTTATTCCATACAAACCTCTTTGCACAAATAAATATGTGAAAACATTATTTTCACAAAATCAAGTAACAATTACTTTGTGATTTAAACTTAATGACTTTCGTATTTAAGGCTTCTATTTCTTCTTTGTAGCTTCGTAGGTATGTCTTGTTTCTCAAACATGACAAGTAAATCATGAATATTATTTGCAACCTGGCAAAACTCATATTCTTGAATCCCACTTTTCTTTAAGACAAGCTAAACCGAAATTCAATGATCACCATCATTAAATTCTTTATGTGTCAAGTTTTAACCAACACATCACTTCACATATGTGCCACTTGATACATAAACATACAAGGTTTTAGCTTTCTCAATTTATTCCATCAATTCTTTTATCCATGAAACCATTTCACGACAAAACCACTAAAATACTTAACACAACCAATCAAATTGGTTTGTCCCTTTTAGTCTCATATTGTGGAATCTTATTCATAGTCATACTAATGAACATACTACAACATTATTTGCAATAGGCTCTAATTATCTCATAATCATTAAAACCTCCTTTACTCATAACTCATATGAAAAATATATGCGAATCACACATAGACCCTTGTTTCTAAACGGAGTGTTATCAAATAAATCTAAATGATTACAAATAAACCCTAATAAGAAAAACCTCTTTTATTTTTTATCAGACCACACAATATCAAATATAATGTGACTACAATATTTCAGGGTGTATCAAAACACTTTTGAACAAACTCTAAATATTGCAATTTGTGATAACACTTGTCACAAGTCTGCATACTAAAACAATAACTCAAATATCTCGTCTCTTTTGATCAAATCGAAAAGACTCAATTATCTTGTTAACTTAATATCCTTTACTTCCAAAATAATATGATCCCATCATAACTTGAATAAATACATCTATTCACTCATCTACGATGAATCACATAAAATAATGATGTCTCTTATTCACTGAAAAATATAACCAACACTTGTGTTTATTTTCAGCTGCTCATGGCATTTTCAGAAAATGACATTTTAATCCCACTACTTAGTGATGTGCATCAAAATGCTCTTCAACACTAATAGTACAATTAAAACAAAGACTCATCATTAAGTATTGGATATTTTAGTATGTTTCATGTTTTATAAATGTTTAACTCAGTATCGTTTAAACAAAGGATAATAATTTTATAATCAAAACGTGATCACCAAAAGGATTACTCATGAAAATAGAACAACCACTTGTCTTTAACATGAATGACCGTCTCACAAACCGAGACACACTAATTTAAAGATCACACTTAATTTGATTACAAAATTTATTCAAATCCTCTAATTTAAAACGATAAATGTAGAAGTAGAATGTCGCTAGCATCAATTCCTTGATTGCCATCTTTCCGCGAAATCCACTAAGTCCCTCCATGCACTTCTCAAACGGCAGGCCCTGTTTTCACAAAACAACACAAGTATCAAATACTTAGCTCACCATAAGTGTAAATAGGACATTGAACATTTATAACTAGTATATCAAGATATACCTTCTGCCTTATCAACTTTTCTTGCTAGGGAATTCCTTTCAATATGACAAAGTCGAGACACCAGTTCAGGGTAAGTGATTGAATCCCTTTCCTTGACAAAATCTCTGACACAATTCTTGAAGCTGGGGGGAAGCGAGCGCAACAACCCATCTATCGCGAATTCGTCACTCATCTCCATATCCCAAGCATCCACAAGAGTGTAATATATCTTATACATTTTCTTCAGATGCTCTTCCAAGCAATCATTTTCTTCCATCTTAGTTGAAAGAAATTCATCTAGACCTTCAAACCTCGCAATTCTCACTTGTGCTATGAACATTTCTTTTAGCTTAGTGACAGTCTCAATGGCACTCAAGTTCTTGAATTGTTTAGCTAGGTCTGAATTCATGAAGACACTCATCAACCATTTGACTTGAATGTGAGTCTTACTCCGATTGAGCCAAGCCATACGCTTGTTGTAACTTGCAGAAGCTTTGGGTTTCTCTTCTAAAGTTTCATGTAACACGTAGAGTTCATCATGGGTCGATAGGACTTCTCTAAGACGTAGGTACCACTCGATGAAATTTGACCCATCAAGACGCAACTCCTCAACAACGAACAAGTTATCGTAGTCAGCCATGATCTACAAGGATTTTGCAAAGACATCTTAGGACTTTTGTTTATGATAATTTAAGTTCATATTAATCAAATTACTACATGAACTCCCACTAAACTCAACATCTCTCCGGTTGTTGTAGTGACACACGATCCAAATCCACTACACCACCTCTGATCATCACCTGAGATGATGTAGCTTCAATGGTGAACAACTCAGTGTTGATCATATCATTCATATGACTCGTGTTTAACCTTTCGGTTCCGTGTTCCCGAGGCCATGTCTGTACATGCTAGGCTCGTCAAGATCTACCATAGTATTTCATGCATGTGTAAACTGGCTTACACCCGTTGTATGTGAACGTTGAATCTATCACACCCGATCATCACGTGATGCTTCAAAACGACGAACTTTAGCAATGGCGCATACTAGGGGAGAACACTTTTATCTTGATATTAACATGAGAGATCACCTTATCATGCTACCGTCGCGATCAAATCTAAGCATAACAATAAGGTGCATAAAAGGATTAACATCACATGCAATTCATAAATTGTGATATGATATGGCCTTTCTTCCTGTGCTTTTGATCTCCATCTCCAAAGCACCGGCATGATCTCCATCACCTCCGGCATTGATCTCCATCATTGTGGCGCCATCACCATGGTTGTCCACCAACTATTGCAACTACAACTATTGCTACCCTTAGCGATAAAGTAAAGCAATTACATGGTGATTCATTGAAACGCAGGTCACATAAAAAAACAGACAACCATATGGCTCCTGCCAGTTGCCGTACTTGTCGACATGCAAGTCGCGAAATATTACAAACATGATCATTGCATACATTATCACAAAACACACATTGGCCAAACCACATCACATGACCCCTGCAAAACAAGTTAGATGTCCTCTACATTGTTTATGCAATTTTTACGTGGCTTGGGTCAAAAAATAGAACCGTTCTAATCTACGCAAAACCACAACGGTGATATAATAGTTGCTTATTTACTCATCCTTTTGAAAGGCCTTCCATTGAAAATTGCACCATCACTAAAGCAAGAGAAACAGACACCCGCCAGCCACTTATGCAAAACAAGTTGCATGTCAATCGTGGAACCGGTCTCTCGTGCGTGGACGAGTAAGGTTGGTTCGGGCCGCTTCAATCTCACAATACCGCAAAGATGCAAAGTGCACACTAGAAGGTAGCAACATAAAATATCAACGCCCACAACTCCTTGTGTTCTAATCGCACCAACATCTACGAATAGATCTAGGCTCTGATACCACTGAAGGGTCGCAGCATAGAAAACAAAAAAATTTCCTACGCAAACAAAACGGAATAAACCCAACACAAGATCTGATCTACGATATGTTGGTAGCTAGAAGGTGAGATCCAATCTCTTACCCTTGAAGATCGAACAAACACGTTTTGTTGGTGCAGGGGTTGGCTAGTCGATCCCCGCAACTAGACTCGTCTAGTCGCGAGGAGATGTATTATCCTCGAGATCCAATCCGACGAAGTGCAGCAACGGGCAGCACCTCCGCGGTGTCCACATGTACGGCTCGATGATGACGTCTACTCCTTGATCCCGCAAGCGAGAGGACGTGGCCTTGATGATCTCAGCAACACGACGGTGTGGTGGTGATGATGACGATCTCCACGAGCAGGGCTTCGCCAAGCCAAGCATGAGGAGAGGGAGAGGAGGAGATGGCGCAGCAGCCCCTAGGGCTAGGGGGTGGTGCGGCTATGGTGGAGGTAATGGTGGTGGCAGCCCTCCGGGGAGAGGGGTGGCGCGGCTTGGAGGAGGTGGTGGTGGCACAGCCCTCCGGGGAGAGGGGTGCGGCTAGGGTTAGGGTTTTTGGGGCTGTGGTGGTGTGGCTAGGGGTCCTCCCTTGGGTGTGCCGCACCCCCTCCCTTGCCCTCTATTTATAGGTGGAGGGGGGAAGCTAGGGCCGGCCGGCTTGGGGTAACTTGGCCACTAAGCCAAGCAAGCCGAGTCCCCGTAGGACTCCTCCTAGGGTTCGCCCCCCCCCCTTTCCTTGCCTTGGCCGGATTGGCCCATGTGGGCCTTGGGTGGTGCGGCACACCATGTGGTGGCTGCACCCCCTTGGTCCATGTGGGCCCCCATACAATATGTGGGTCCCACTTCTAGACCCCTCTAGAACATTCCGGAACCTTCTAGTACCTTACAAATATTTCCCGGAACTTTTCCGATACCTCCAGAAACCACTTTCCTTATATGAATCTTATTCTCCGGACTCCTCCGGAACCTCTCGTGACGTCCGTGATCTTATCCGGAACTCCGAATCACCATTCGTTTATTTCATCATTTAATTCATCGCAAAACCTAATTTCATCGGAGCGTTAAGTGTGTGACCGGGACCGGGAATGCATAGACATGATCATATCAATAATTAATAGCGGGACCGGGATGCTCATATTAATTCCTATACACTCAAAGAAACTCTTTCTCGATTGAACCACGATGCCGGAGATTCAATTAATCTCATATACGATTCCCTTTGTCTCACGATATTTTACTTGACCGAGATTTAATCGTTGACATCCCCATGTCCAGTTTGATCTCGTTACCGACCTCTTTACTCATCCATAATATAGGATCCCGGTGATTACATCTTAATCACATGTCTGCAGACTTTATGATGCTATATTACCGAGAAGGCCTGAAGATATCTTCTCCGTCACGTGGAGGGAGAAATCCCACTCTTGATTCATATCACCCAACAACTCACCATCGGAGATACCTGAAAGCCACCTTTATAATCACCCAGTTACGAAGTGACGTTTGATGTCCACAAAGTATTCCTCTGGTGAACGGGAGTGATATAATCTCATGGTCTAAGGAAACTATATTTGGCATATATTAAAAGTGTTGACAACGAAACTTTTGTGACACGATTAATTTCAACTCTTTATTGTTTGGGTCATGTCCATCAAGTCATTCTCCCAATGACGAGACTCCGTTATCAAGTGACTATAACAAGTCCATAGTTAGGAAACTCTAACTATCTCTTGATCAACGAACTAGTCCTGTAGAGGCTCACTAGGGACTCCTGGTGTTTATATTCCACACATGTATTATGTTTCCATTTAATACAATTATAGCATGGAGAATAAACAATTATCATAAACATGAATATGCTAATAAAACATTTTATTATTGCCTCTAGGGCATATTCCCAACAGTCTCCCACTTGCACTAGAGTCAATAATCTAGTTTACATTTTTCTCGATCCAACACCCATGGAGTCTCACTCATGAAGTCTCAGTGCTGATCATGTTTGCTTGTGGAAGAGGTTCTGTCCGTGCTCCGTACTATACAGATCTTTATGTCCTTTATAAAATTGTAACTGTCACCTAATTTGACATTACTTTATCATCACATGATAAACTCTTTTATCATCCTATGATAAACCTCATCATCATATAATGGCAACGGAGCCACGAGGCTCCAGAAGGTGGGCCCCACGCGGCCAAGGAATCTGGCCGCGTGGGCCACCCCCTTTTGGGCCTCGGGCCTCCACTCGTTCGCTTCCTTCGCTCCCAAGTCTTCTTCCTTCCTAAAACTGATGCTCGTAAATTTCCAGGTCATTTGGACGTCGTTTGGGTCCCTGAAACATCAAAATATAGAAAATAGGGTTTTCTACCAGTGCAGGGTTAATTCCAGAAAAATAGGAAAACTGTGAAATCTTCCCAAAATCATTATAAAATCATGATATAACCCTTATATGATGCAAATATGATTGAAATATGAGTAATTAAATGCAAAGTTCATGTATGCATTTTACATGCATCAACATCCCCAAGCTTAACCCATGCTCGTCCTCGAGTATGAAGGTGATAAAACCAACATGGACTTTGTATTTAATTACTAACAATGGATATCAAAGATGATTGTTATTGCTACATAGAGTAAAATGATTCACTCTTTTAAAGGAATAGCAATATGCAAGATAGATTATAAAGTGATATCAAATATTCAATGCAAAGATGTTCAATGATAATTCACAAAGTGTAACATAGAAGAAAGTACTATGGACCAAATGTATGCATAATGACAAGTAAGAAGGTATTATAATGGTCATAGAGTACTCTTGTAAAACTGAATATAAAAGGTGGACACTTTGGATAGATATATACGAGTAGAGGTAAAAACATGAACAAGTTTCATCTAACTTCCAAATAATTCTACTTAAGTTAATGTTTGCAATGTGGCATTCATTGGTACCAAGCTCTCATTACCCCTTATCATGGCATATTTAATGGTTAAGTTTAAAGTGAAAGCAAATATGAGTAGTGTTCTTGACAAAGCAATGGTTGAAAGTTTCATGCCCCTTGATTATGAGTACCTACACCATAGTGTTACTCAACTTGGGATACTAAGTAGGTTCAAGTAAAAGCATTGTATAATAGCGTCATAAAGAAGATCAACTGGGGTACCTCTTGTCCCAGGACATAGAACCAGCCCATGTCAAAATGACAAGACAAACAAACATAGAGAACAATCTCAACACCCTTTTTATTTACTATTGGTATAGCTTTTTATTGTGAGGTGTATCACTGAAGGTTCACATAGCATGTAAGTAAATTTCCACCATGACAGCATGGCTTAGATTAGTGGCCCAGGTATCTCTCTAGCCATTTATACAACTACTCAAACCTTCTTAATTTCCACATTTATTTTGCACCATGATAAGCATCCATAACCAAAAGTACATGATATCAACTAAATATAATTTAGTCAATGTTGAAAGCTTGCCATGTGACAGCACATTTGGGCTAACTATCAACCAAGACTATTGTCAAATTCACAACTTCATAATTTTAATCACAATGGTTCATGTTTATTAAGTGCAATAGTAAGGTGTGAGAGCTATTTAACCAGATTTTTCACATAACAATCAATAACATAAGCATTTTAATTCAGAGGTATAGATAATACAAAGTAACATGATAAACATACTCGGAATAGCATAAAGCTAATAGGTAGATATGGTGGACTCACTGGAAAAACTTTGGTTGAAGATGTTGGAAAACAAGTTTTTACTTGTTGGAATTTTTTGGGCTAGCAAAAGGGAGAAAGTTGACCATCTAAATGCATGCACAAGTGTCCATAGAAATAATCAATCCATGTTAAACAAAGTAAAGTAACATTCAGCATCTAAACATGAACATGAGATAGCTCTTGATAAAACACTTGCAAATTAATATTCATTATAAAGCATATGAAGCATGCAACTATATGTATCCTTTTAATTCAACTTAAACATCCTTTTCCCAATCTCATTAATAGCATCCAACTTAATTCAACCCAAACTTCCAGTAGCTCTCTCATATATAAATGATAGTGGTGGTCTCAAAAATCAAACCAAAACAAAAAGAAAATAAAAGACGCTCCAAGTTTATGCGATAAAGTGCATTGATAGAAAAACAGAAGTTAGACGTGTGCAAACCGAGAGTGTGTTGGTCCAGTGGGGTTGTCTTCACATCCCCAAGCTTATGGTATTCACCATCCTTGGATAGCTCTTGGTGCATCTCCTCTAATCCCTGTGAAAAAACTTCAAAACACTGTTTCTCCCATTTCTTTTCTGTGGGGTGACATTAGTAGTGATAGACAAATGGGTTACTTGCTGCATATTATCCTTAGACAAAAATTCATATGAATGTACATAGAGTGTATAATGTTGTATGCCTACTCATAAACTCAATTGGATAAAAAATATTCAAGTTTAAAGTTCAAAGAATGCATCAAACAATATTGGACAGAATCTGTCCAGAATAATAGGAGCAGAGAAACGCATTTTTCTACCCGACTTAAACATGTCTAAAAATTCTGAAAACATTTAGGTATATAGAGGATGAAAAGTTCCAGTTATAGTAAAAATATGAGCTGCTCATTCGGAGTTACAGAATAGGAAATAAAAATTATACCGTGCACAGACTCGTGCCGGAATAAAATCTCCGCATGCAAATTAGCAACTTTTTCATACCGAAATAGGTAAAACTTGGCACTTTATTAAAAATTTCAGAAACTAAACTAAAAACTAAGTCTCTTGTTACAGCAAGAGGACACAAATAAAAACAACCGGGTTGCCTCCCGTAAAGCGCTTTCTTTATAGCCATATAGCTAGGCTTATTACTTGGTATCAAGATGGTTGGAGTGAGGTGGCTTGGCATCCCCAAGCTTAAATTCTTGTACTTATTTGATATAGGTAGGGAGAGCCTAGGGGTAACATACCCAAGCTTGAGTGGTTGTCCCTCTTCTTTGTTCATCACCCTCAACTCTTCCACTTGAAAAATTCTCTTTACACATAACTCAACATAAAACTTGATTAGAGGGGTTAGTGTCTCCATAAATTAAATCCTCATAGGTACAGCAAAGACATATCATGAGTTGATTCTAAACATTATCTACTGTTACTTATGGTTGTGCATTGCTCTTTGATCAATAGAACCACACAAAACACATGTAATGAGAGTAATGCAAAATAAAGACATAATCTGTCAAAAAACTGAACAGCCCGTAAAGAGTGAATTTTCAGAGGCACTTACGTTACTCAAATCAGAAAACTTTGAACTAATGAATTGTGTAATAATAACTGAAGATTTATGTCGTAAAATATCAAGTGAAAATTCCTTTTCTGTGATTTTTAACATTTTTCGCAGTGAAGCTCAGGAATCTGTTTTCTGGACAGCAAATCACTATTGTTTGATCCTACCTCTCAAAAGAGGTTATTTAATGATGCTCACATTGGAATAAGAATTGAAATGCAAAAGAGAGCATCAAGATAAAAATATTAAACACATTTAAGTCTAACCCACTTCCTATGCATTGGGATCTTGAAAGAAAATAAATCAATGAAGCACATAGTACTTAGCATAGGAAGGTAAAGCAAGTGCAACATTAAAACCTTCAACATAGAGAGAGGAAACATAGTATTATTGAGATATTTAGAGACATGTTTCCCTCTCTCATAATAAATTTCAGTGCCATCATGAAAAAACTGAACATCATAAGTATCATATAAAGCATTCTTGTCATGATTCACATGCATAAAATTATTATTACTCTCCATATAAGAAAAATCCTTCTCATTAGTAATAGTAGGAGTAACACAATCATAGCCATCATTGTAATCATCATATATAGGAGGCATAGTATCATCAAAGCAAATTTCCTCCTCAAAGCTTGGGGGACTAAAAAGATCATATTCATCAAAACCGGCATCCCCAAGCTTGCAATTTTCCATAGCAATAGAAACAATGGCATTCAAAGAGATAATATTAATAACATTGCTACTAGCATGATTGTTATGGAAATAAGGTTCCATGGGTTTTTTAATTTTCTCTTCAAAAGCATCATGACCAATTTCAAGATAAATTTTATAAAGCTCTCTAATTTTTTTGTTGTTTTCCATTTTCTATTTTTTTGGGTTTTTATGATATATGAAAAACTGGAAGTAAATATCTAGTGCAAACAAGAATAGAAACTTAAGCGCTACGCTCCCGGCAACGGCGCCAGAAAAGTACTTGATAACCCCCAAGAGCAGGGGATCACTGTAGCACCTCTCAATGTGGAAGTAAGGTATCGATCCGCAGGAGCAAGAAGGAAAAGTTATCTATTCTCTACAACTAAAGTGTCACAAGTTTTAGTTGATTATGCACTAAACAAGTTTAAAGAACAAGATGGTTGATTTAATGGATGGAAGTTTAATGTAACAAAACAAGAATGTAAAAGTGTCCCAATCCTCTTCAATGCAAGAGGACAAGACAATGGTGTAAGCGGTGCTTCAAAGCTTGGAAATAAGGCCTAGGGATAATACTTTCACTAGTGGACACTCTCAACAATAATAATATAATTGAATACATAGATATTTCCTCCTCATTATGCTACTCTGAATTATTTTCTGGTTGGATAAAGAACACCAATCCACTGTGTAGGGCTATAAAAGCACACCTTAAAGTCGCATTCCACATCTAGGGAACCCCACACTGCCAACTTGAGTGCCCTAAATAGTACTACACAAATACCACAATTTCATAGAGACATCCAACACAAATAATAACTCATGATAAGTATTCCTATAATCTTTAGCCTAAGAGCCACACACGGTGCACACACTGTCAACTTCACACCATGGGACAAAGGTGACTCCGGAAATTACATTAATAAAACCACTTGAGTAGCATAATTCATAAGATAATGAAGAGTCATATCTATGGATTCAACTAGATTACAAAGCTCATGATCACATAATGATCACACCATGAGAGAGAGAGATACCACATAGCTACCGGCATGAGCCCTCAGCCCCGAGGGAAACTACTCCCTCTTCATCATGGAGACGGTGGAAATGTCGTTGGGGGAGATGGAGACCACCCCGGCAGCGCCCCGCCGGAGTTTTCCCCCTCCGATCTGCAGGTCCAGGTCTCTGTTTCGTGGTTTCTCTATTTATGGCCGCCTCCCTTCTGGAAAACGTCGGGGGGCTATTTTTATAGGCGGTTCTAGGTCAAGATGGAGTCGTGGGCGAAAAGATCGACGGCAACGGAGCCATGAGGCTCCAGAAGGTGGGCCCCACGCGGCCAAGGAATCTGGCCGTGTGGGCCACCCCCTTTTGGGCTTCGGGGCTCCGCTTGTTCGCTTCCTTCGCTCCCAAGTCTTCTTCCTTCCTAAAACTGATGCTCGTAAATTTCTAGGTCATTTGGACGTCGTTTGGGTTCCTGAAACATCAAAATATAGAAAACAGGGTTTTCTGCCAGTGCAGGGTTAATTTCAGAAAAATAGGAAAACTGTGAAATCTTCCCAAAATCATTATAAATCATGATATAACCCTTATATGATGCAAATATGATTGAAATATGAGTAATTAAATGCAAAGTTCATGTATGCATTTTACATGCATCACTCGCTGGTCATATTTTACTCTCATCATGTTTTACACTTACATATTTAATTCTTTGTGTTCAGCAAGCCGGAGAGATTGACAACCTCTCTGTTTCGTTGGGGCAAAGTAGTTTGTTTGTGATTGTGTGCAGGTCCATGTCAATTATCCTAAACGGCGCTGTTGACACCTTGTTAAGCCTTCTCCAAGTCCTACTGGATTCGATAAACTTGGTTTTGTACTCAAGGGAAAACTGCTGCTACGCTGTATCATTCCTTCCTCTTGGGGTTCCCCAGCGAACGTGTGATCCACGCAATCAAGGGGGCGCGCGAGTTCATCCGTCGGACTTCGGCGACTGATACCCACAAGTATAGGGGATCGTTGAAGTCTTCGATGTGTAAGTATAGTATCGATCCCACGAGGAGTAGAAGGTATAAGTATTTATCCTCTCAAATAAGAGTGTCACTTCCCTTATTATCTATGCACTAGACAAACTAAAATGATTAAATGATGCAAGTGTTTTTGGGTTTTTGGTGTAGAGTTTGCAATAAAGTAAAATGCTGAAAATGAAATATGACAAGTGAAAGCTCTCAAAGAGAGAAAGCCCAATCCTCTATGCAGCAAGAGGACAAGCTCAAGTGTATGTTTCTTATAGGTGGAGAAGGTTCCCAAGGGCTACTTAGACTTCATGGCATAAATATTTCTAGAACAACAAGGTAAACATTTTGTCAAGTTTTAATCTTCTTTGGACGGACCAATAATTAGGAATAGCTAAATAAATAACTAAACCTCTTATGATGGATCATGTGGCCAAGTAAATGACTGCACAAGAGTTATTAAGACATAAAGTCCCACCATAGCATTAATCTTTAAGGTCCCCGATACTAATACCCCATAAAGTAACTTCATGACTCGGTCTCAGGTTTGCATGTCCCCCTAAGTCCTCCTCAATTCATTACATTATGGTGTTCTCCTATGAGCCCATATAGGTGAAGTGATATGCAGTCGACGTTCGCACAACACCATCATAGAATTACATCAAAGATAAAAACTAGACAAAATACCAACACATGTTATATAAAAATCATTGCCAATTCATCCTATACCCCCAGGAACATGAGAGAACTACTCACAACGCCAAGACATGATATGATTCAGTGGTACAAGTGATACAACACAATCTGAAACTATGACCTCCCCACAAAACGATGACAAGTAGCAATTCACAACATGTAGAATAGCACTTAGACAATAGCTAGGGATCAAACAATCTCAAACTATGAGGGGGATGAAGTGGATCACGAAGATGGTGATGAAGATGGTGATGGAGATGGTGCTGGTCTTGACGGTGGTGTTGATGGAGACTCCGGAGGGGGGATGGAGAAGACCTCCGGAGGTGATTCCGTCAGCGTTTCCCCCCTCCGATCTTCTCCGGCGGCAGCCTTTTGTCTCTCTGTTTCTGGTTTTGTGTTTCTCCGCCGCCTCCTCTGGAAAACGTCGGGGGACTATTTTTATAGTCGTTTTTTAGGTCACAAGGAAGCTTCAGGGCGAAGGATCGTCGCAAACGAGGCCACGAGTGTCGGGGGGCAACCCCCGGATATGGGCAAGGCGTCGATATAAGGGTTGACTCGGTGTTGACCGGGTCACTGAAACCGACATAACTGTACCGGCTTACTCGGAGCTGGCCGGGTCAAGACTAACCGACATATTGGTATGTCGGATCATGCGAGTTATATGTCGGATCTTCCTTTGTTCTTCTTGTATGCAGGGAAGGCAAGACCGAGTTACAAGGAATTCGGCATGCCTATGCCGGATAAGGAGGCTTACTCGGGCCATGGTCAAGGCTCACGTCTTGTCCCTACAATCATGGGCAGGGTGCAGAGCCACTTGCGCGATGGGACGAGGCCACTTGACCAGAGTGATGGACCTCCATGCCGCTGACCGAAGCGGTACCAGGGAGCAGTGCGATGGAGGAGATAGATGGGACGTGCCACGGTGCGGTGACGGAAGCGGTCAGAGGACCGGGCGTGGCTACAGTCCGGGCTACGCCAGCACCGATGTCAGCCCTAACTTGTGCCCTGGGCTTCCCTTTATAAGGAGCACCAGGGGCTCCTCTCACAGGACGTTTTTAGAGGGTAACGCATAGACACTTACTCATTTCCTTAGTAGCCAGAAAGAGAGCCAGAGAGCAGCGCCGAGACTCGGTAGGAGCTTGGAGCCTGTTGTTCGTCGCGTATAGCTCAAGGAGCAGCTTGTAATACCGTGGTAATCCATATATACAGATCGGATAGGCAGGAGTAGGGGTGTTATCTCCTCACGAGAGCCCCGAACCTGGGTAAAATCGTGTGTGTTGAGTTCTTCGTGTGCGTGTTCGTGCGTACAAGCCCTCCCCGGGTGCCACCAGCGTCCATCGGCCCCACACATCAAGCCATCCTATGGCATCTGCCGTGACACCACCACGACAGTTGGTGCCCACCGTGGGGCGAGCAGCGGCGCTGGCTGGAGTCTTCATCCGGACGGGTTCTCTCATCGCGTCGGGTGAGCGCGTGGTCTGTGGCCTTGTCCACAGATTCGGCTCCCTCAACGTCATCAGCGACAACGCAGGTTGCTTCGGCAGCAGGCCACTGCCCCGGAACGGATGCCTCATCGACTTCGGCGCGCTCACGGTCTACGTCGCCACCGAGGTTCCTTGCAGGTTCCCCGAAAGGGTGCAGCTGGGAGCGGATCCACCCGCAGTCTGCGCAGCTCGCGGCCGGCGTACCGCTCGCCCCGCTAGCTGCATGGAAGTCATGATGACCGCCCCGAGCGTCGGCGTCGGCAAAGCCATGGTGGGCGATGCTGATCCCGGCACCAGGTCGGCAAGAACAGGGCGTCCGCCCTTGGAGAAACCAGAGAACCGTGCGGCACAGGCCAGCACATCCAGCGTGCCGGTGACGCCGAGTCCTCTTCAGGACGCGATTCAGAAGCTGGCAACCCCAGTCGCACCGAGTGCAGATGTTGCTCTGACTCAGGCGGAGTTGGAGCAACAGCGCCAGGAGATACTCCGAGAGGCTCAGGAGGTGGCCCGAGTCAGGCAGGAGTTCGACATATCAATGCGTGAGTATAACTCGGCTCACGGTTTTACTCCAGTAGCAAACCCAGTTAGTCGCATCGATGAGGTGCGTGCCCGAGGTAGAGACCTCAACGCAGAGATAGCTAGAGATGGTAGAACTAGATCTGCTAGAACTCCTAGTTATGTGTCGGCTGAAAAACCGAGATACAGCACACCCGGAAAGAACCTTAGGGCGGCAGAGGCAGCCATAGCCGAGTTGGCCGGTCTATCCGGAGACGCTCGCTCCAGGCAGCAGGATCGGGTAAACGAGTTGGTGGCTGTTGCTAACCGACAGAATGAGGCCTACCGTAAGGCTAACCCGGATGCGGGTGGATCTCGGTTCCTTCACTCAAATGGTGGAGCCGGGGAAATGTCCAAGGGACAGGCCTCCAGAGGCCAGAGTGTGAACTCTGGCAAGAACAAGCAGATACAGGCGTATGATCCGGCTTATGCCGGAAAGCAAGTAGCCGAGCAAGGCAATGCCGGTCGGGGAAAACCAGGACCCGCCCAGGGCAGACCAGAAGCAAACCGAGTTATCCCGGCGAATCAAGGCCAGCCACCTCGGCCCCCAGCACCAATTCCACCTCGTCCACGACATGGTGCCGAGTATGCTGAACCGGCCGCCGACCGATATGATGATGGTTACTCGGCCATGGAGAGGGCCGGGTACACAAGATACAGAGACCTGGCGTCCGAGGGTGCACTCGGTGCAAGGCTGGGAACTCGCCAGTTACCGGCACACGATGTCCGGAATAAGCTTGACAGAATCTATCTGTCCGAGCTCCTGGAGGAGCAAGGCCCACCGGGTCCGGCATGTTTTGGACCTCGGATAATGAAGCAGGCACCTGTGCCGAATTTCCAGCTACCTCGGGGTGCCAAGATGTACGACGGCAGCACCAAGCCGGAGGACTGGCTGACAGATTATGTCACCGCTATGCACATCGTCGACGGAAGTCGCAGATGGGCAGTGCGGTATGTGCCGCAAATGCTTGAAGGACCAGCCCGGATCTGGCTGAATAACCTGGAGGAGGACAGCATTGACTGCTGGTTAGATTTCTCTGACGCATTCGTCAGCAACTTCTCTAGCACATACAAGAGGCCAAATCGCCCTCAGCAGCTGTCCATGTGTCGGCAGAGAGAGGACGAAACCGACCGAGAGTACTTGACTCGGTGGAGCACGATCCGCAACTCCTGCGAAGGAGTGATTGAGTCGTAGGCCATTGCATGGTTTGCACAAGGGTGCCGACATGGCTCCATGCTCTGGCAGAGACTCCAGAGAGAAATGCCGGCCACCTTAGCCGAAACAATCAAGATTGCTGATAGCTATGCTTTGGGTGATCCGACACAGCCCTTACTGGCCCCGGTCGACAGAGACAGATCGGGTCGGCGAGGTGATCGTTCGGATTACCGAGGAAAGAGAAGAGAGGATAGGCCGGATTACCGGTATGGGTCAGACCAGGTTGCTGCCATCGACCAAGATCAGATGGATGCCGGCAACAGCCAGAGACAGAAGAGTGACGGTCCCGTGTGGGGCCAGAACTCGGAAGGAAGGAGGCCGTGGGACGGCGAAAAAAGACCGTGGAATGGCGAAAGGAAGCCATGGAACGGCGACAAAAGGCAGTGGGCTAACCCCAGTGGGACGATGCCGGATGATCCCTGCAGCTACCACACCAAGCACCCCAGCAGACCGGCTCAGCACTCGAACCGGAACTGCAGCCGGAACAGGCGCCCGCGGGAGAACTCAGGTCCGGCGACTCGGCCCGCACCGCTCACGGGTGTGAATGCTATCCCGGTGAACGCCCAAGCAAGGCCTGAAGACATCAACCAAGTGACCAACATGGCCAACGCCAACAACAACTTCAACTACCCCGGCAACAACGCTGGCCCGAGTCGGCAAAATCAATACCGAGAGCCCCACCAGAGTTACATGGTCTTTGTGACCGAGCCCAATGACAAGCAGAGCCAGCACAGGCGTGCGATGTAGGTAAATGCCGTTATGCCGGTGGTGCCGAAATTCATGTAGATGAGATCAGCTGGAGCGTCAGGGACCATCCAAAGGTCATGCCCAACCCAGGAGGTTATGCTCTAGTGTTGGATCCGACATTCGTCGGGCCCAGCATCAATGTCAGGTTTTCCCGGGTCCTCGTTGATAACGGGAGCAGCATCAACATCATGTACCGGGATACCATGGTCAAACTCGGCATAACCGAGAATATGATGCAGCCCAGCCGAACCACCTTCCACGGCATCGTGCCGGGTGTTTCACATGCACCCATGGGCACGATTTGGGTTGATGTCGCCTTCGGAGACAAAAGCAACTGCCGGACTGAGAGTCTGCTGTTCGAGGTCGTGGATCTCGAAAGCCCGTATCACGCCTTACTCGGCAGACCGGCACTCGCCAAGTTCATGGCGTCTACTCATGTGGCATACCTGAAGATGAAGCTTCCGGGTCCAAATGGTATCATCACCATCTCGGGAGACTACAAGCGTTCCATGGAGTGCGCCTCAGCCGGGTCATCCCTGGCCGAATCACTGGTGATCGCCGCCGAGAAAAGGAGAATCCATGAGGTGGTGGCTCTGGCCCAGGCATCTCAACTCGGTATGCCGAGTGCGGCTAACCCGCAGCAAACCGCGACTTTCCAGGCGGCGAAGGAATCGAAGAAGGTCGGCATCGACGAGGCTAACCCGGACCGCTCCGTCATCATCGGTGCCGGGTTGGACAAGAAATAGGAAAGCGAGCTCATCAACTTCCTCCGTGAGAATCGGGATATCTTTGCATGGTCCAGTCAGGACTTGCCGGGTGTCCCGAGGGAGTTGGCTGAGCACTCTCTGCATGTCAGGCCAGATGCTAGGCCAGTGAAGCAACCGACTCGGCGTCTAGCCGAGGAAAGAAGAAAGGCGGTGGGTGACGAGTTAGCCAAGTTACTCGCGTCAAACTCCGTTGTGGAAGTAAAATACCCGGACTGGTTGGCTAACCCGGTCCTGGTAGAGAAGAAGAAGGAAGAACCGGATGCGCCTACTGTCTGGCGCATGTGTATCGACTACACCCACTTGAACAAGGCTTGTCCTAAAGATCCTTTCCCGTTGCCCCGGATCGATCAGGTGATCGACTCCACGGCCGGATGTCAGCTGTTGTCTTTTGTGGATGCCTACTCTGGTTTTCACCAGATCCCGTTAAACCCGGATGATCAAATAAAGACTGCTTTTATTACCCCGTACGGGGCTTATTGCTATCGTGTCATGTGTTTTGGTTTGAGAAATGCCGGCGCTACTTGAAGTTCACCAAATGGATCGAGGTTAAACCGATAAGAAAGTGTGACGGCCGCACGGCTGTGTCGTTCTTGAAGGACATTATCCTGAGATATGGGCACCCACATAGCATCATCACTGATAACGGCACAAATTTCGCCGAGGGAGCATTTGCTCGGTTCTGCCAAGATAAGAGAATCCGACTAGACCTGGCGTCGGTCGCGCATCCGCAGTCGAATGGGCAAGTGGAAAGATCAAATGCGCTGGTCTTATCCGGCATAAAACCCCGGCTAATTGAGCCACTGCTACGTGCTCCGGGGTGTTGGCTGGACGAGATCCCGGCAGTACTGTGGAGTCTACGGACTACACCGAATCGCTCTACCGGATATACGCCATTCTTCCTGGTCTACGGAGCAGAGGCAGTTCTGCCAACCGACATTGAGCATGACTCGCCGAGAGTTGCTTTATATACCGAGTCAGAGGCAAGAGAAGCCCGAGAGAACGATGTCGATTTGCTCGAGGAAGCACGAGAGTTGGCATTATCCAAGTCAGCAATATATCAGCAAAATCTCCGACGTTACCACAGTCGGAAGGTGAATCCTCGCAAGTTCCGAGAAGGAGACCTCGTACTTAGGCTTGTGCAGCGCACGGCCGGGATGCACAAGCTATCACCTCCATGGGAGGGACCGTTTATCGTAAGCAAAGCTTTGAACAATGATGCCTATTATCTTATAGATGCTCAGAAACAGGTGAAGAACAGGATGGACCGATCCGGAGAGGAGACCAAACGCCCTTGGAATGTAGCTCTTCTCCGCCCTTTCTACTCTTAAGGACCCACTGTATGTATCTCGAAACCTATAAATGAAATGTCGGCACCCCGAGAAGAGACTCGGGGACTGCCTTGTTGAAAAAATCTGTGTTTATCCTTGTATTTATTTCCTTGTGTCGGATGGCTCTAAAAACTGTGTCACCATGTCTGTAAGTATTGTATGCTGTGTTCTCGTGATCTTGTGACTCGACTGCCTGACACCGAAAAAGGTAGGCAAGAGCAAAGGTTATCAGGTGCAGTAAACAAGAAAACCGACTCGGGGACTCGGTCCAGGAGCGATTCGGTTTCCTTTTTAATAAGCTTATGTCGGGTGGCCTTGGCTACTTTCCCAAGTTTCTAAGTACTGTATGCTGTACAACGGTCGTTTTGTGACTCGACTGCCAAATACACCAAGAATGGTAGGCAAGAGCAGAGATGGCAGATGTATAGCGAACAAGAAATTGAACTCGGGGACTCGGTTCAATGTGATCCGGCATACGGCTAAACTTGTTAAAAACATGCAAAATAAAAAGTCAAGTACCAACCATAAAAAGTGCAAGGTATATATTACATCTGCACCCGGCATTCCGGGGATTTAACGAGTTGAGTTTTTTCTGAAACGTCTAGGCAGCAGCATCCGAGGTTTTTTCTGCAGAAGGAGAGGCTGGAGTCTCGGTTGCGGTTTCCCCGGGGGCTGACTCGGGCAGAGTGTCGGCTTCGATTTCTTCGTCGACAGCCTCTTCTTCGTCTTCTTCTCCGCTCTCTCCTTCAACCGGGATCTCCTCGGGTTGGGGAACCCGGTCGCCAGCAACAAAGGAGTGCACCGGGGCATACTGGATAAGGGCATGAGCAAATTCTTGGCGACGCCGAATATGATCCTGATCAGTGAGCCACTTTGACCCGTCGCGCAGAGTCTTGAGCTTGTCGAGATCGAGCTTCCCGTACCAGGATAGCACGTACATCATCGCCTCGTCTGCACCGACTCGGGCGGCGGATGATCGCCAGTCATCAAGCCTTGCCTCGGAGGCCAGCAGGCACTTGGCCAACTCATCGACGACAGCTGGAGCCTCACACCCGGGCCAGAGAACGTTGTAAGCTCGGATGGCAGCGGTGAGGAGGTTCATCCCGATTGACCTCATTGGGACCAAGCGAGCCTTCAGAGACACCAAGTGGGCATCCATATCCCACTCGGACGAGATTGGGCCACCTCGGATCTCCTCGAACCGGTGATCCGCAGCGCTCTTGTCCGCAGCAGCCTTTGTGTGGGGGAAACGCTCTGAGTAGGGAATGGCTAGCGCCAAAATAAGTTACAGATGAAGAAAGATGCTAGAAGGAATAAAGGCAGAAGGGGAGGGGGCTCACTGTCCATCTCGGAGTTGATCTTGGAGATGTCCACCAGCCATTGTGCGATCTTGGCCTTCAAAGTTTTAAGCTCGCTCTCGGCCGAGGTAGCCTCAGACTTGGATTCGGCAAGCGACTCCATGAGTTTCCGAGTTTCCTCGACTCGGAGCCGCTTTTCTCTCGGCAGCGCTCTTTTCCGACTCGGCGGCTCGACTCCGAGTTTCCTCCAGCTCGGCCTTCAGCCGGGACACCTCCTCCTGTCCTTTCGTTAGCTCGGCCTGGTGAGCAAGCTCGCGCTCCTTATGTGCGGCTGTGCCGAGGTAGCAAGTGTTAGAATGAGCAAATTGGTGCAAGTATAAGTTGGAAGGCGAAAGTATGGCTTACTCTCGATTTCCGAGATCCGTTTCTCCAAGCCTTCAACCTTGAGTGCCGAATCAGACACCTGGTCCAACTTGGCCCGGAGCAGCTTGAACTTGTTGGAAAGCACCTTATGTTCCAGCAGCAACTTGCGGTGTATTTGTGTCCGCTTGGTCATGCAAGACTGAAAAGAAGAAATGTCAGTATGGTTGATGAAGATTCAGGCCGAGTTACCCTCACTCAACCGAGTCATCCTTACTCGGCCAAGCTCAGTCACTCAACCCGAATCTCGGGGACTGGGGATAGATGATATCTACATTAAAGAAAGCATAACCGAGTTATCTTGACTCGGCACCACTTACCGCAGTTGCTTGTTCGGCCGTGAGGAGAGCAGTTTTGGCTGCGGCCATCTTTTGGGCCACCAGACTCGGCCCCGCCGGATGCTCCGAGATGATTTGGCCTGCTGGTGACCTCGAGCTCACTTCGCTCAGGTCGGCAGCGTTCCAGTCCGTGTGATAATGCTCAAGGGAGCCCAGACTTTGCCCGCTCGAGGTTTTTAAGGGCCCAAACCCCCAACTAACTGCAGAGGTCTGGGCGCTGGTCATCGCTGTGGCCGATCCGGACGGTTCTTGGAGAACTATTTGGCGCTCCGGATTAGGTGGCAGTTCCTTGGCAGCGGTGGCTTTCTCCGGAGCTTTCCCGGCCATGGTGGGTGCAACTCGGTCTGCTGCCGTTCCGGCCGTGCCGGGTGCAGTTTTCTTTGGCGGAAATTTCCCGGCCGTAGTGGGCGCGGGTGCTTTCTGTTTCTGATGCTGCTGCTGCTTCGGAGGAGATGGCTGTGGCACTTGTGTCGGAGCTGGCTGTGGCTGCGGTTGCGGCTGCGGTATCTCTTGTTGCGGTTGTTGTTGCTGTTGCGGTTGCTGTTGCTGTTGCTGTTGCTGTTGTTGTGGCTGTGGCGTTTCTTGCTGCGGCTGACTCGGATGTGCCGAGTCTTCTGGGGCCGCAGTCTTCTCTATTTCGGGGCCCGACGTGCTGACCCCGAGATCCATGGTGAGGTCGGTCGCCGCCGACTCGGTGTCTCCAGTTCCGGATCCCGGAACCGTTGGAGGCACTATCGGGCTGGTCCGTGGCGGACTCGGCAGCCTTGTGTCGTCCGGCCGAGGCGGCGTCGGAGTCCTGACAGGAACCGAGTCAGTGGGCTCGGTTGGAATCACCAGAGGAGTGGAGCTGCAAAGCAAAGAAGCAAAGTGTGTTGTCAGAAGGAGAAAAGTGTGGTCGATCATAAAAAGTTTATGTCGGTAAGAGGGGAGTCTTACCCCTTAGTGACTGGGCGCTCGCGGCGCTTCGCCGCAGTCTTTACTCGCTGCTTCTTCTTCACGGGGGCGCCGGATGTTCCGGCACCGGCGGACGCAGCTGCCGGGCGTTTCCGAACTGCGCCCTTGGGTCCCACGGCGAGGGGCTCCACCTCGAGCACCTGGTCGTCCGCATCAGCTGGGGGCGAGCACACTGGGTAAGCGAACGAAACCGGGAGAGGATCTTCTACCTCTAAAATCCGACAGTCGTCATCATCATCATCCGACCAGTCTCGGACGCGAGCCTTACCAGTGACAGGAACTGAGCCGACATCAGGGATCGGCATGTTGTCTTCATTATCCGGGTCCTCCGAGTCAGCTTCGACCCGGTCTGGACCCAATTTGGCAGCAGGATCCGGTCCGTCCTCCCTCTGCTGCCGCACGATCTGCCCCACGATGGGCCACAGGAGGCCAACGGTCTAAGGGCGGTACACGCGATCGGGCGAGACCCGAGGCGACACACGCACGGTCAAGGGCGCACTCGAGTGCTTACGTGGGCACAGTGGCCAAGACGACCGACGTCACACAGGTGGCACGCATGCCTGTGGCACGTCCATCCGTGCGCAAAGACCGAGGCGTCAGGCAGAGATGCTCTGCCACGTAGGGAACCGACGACTCGGAGGAGTCATGAGGTTTCATCCCGTAAGTCGGAATGATCCGACGCAAGATGAGATATCAAGTTGGGATACATAGTGTTTTCCGACATACGAGTGTCGCCGGCATATGTTATGTCGGAGATCGGCTAAAGATGCTGATTTCGGGGTAAACCTGCCGTGGCCCTCCATCCGAGGCTGCAGGACCGCGCCAGCTTCGGGGACTAATGTCGGGGGGCAACCCCCGGATATGGGCAAGGCGTCGATATAAGGGTTGACTCGGTGTTGACCGGGTCACTGAAACCGACATAACTGTACCGGCTTACTCGGAGCTGGCCGGGTCAAGACTAACCGACATATTGGTATGTCGGATCATGCGAGTTATATGTCGGATCTTCCTTTGTTCTTCTTGTATGCAGGGAAGGCAAGACCGAGTTACAAGGAATTCGGCATGCCTATGCCGGATAAGGAGGCTTACGCGGGCCATGGTAAAGGCTCACGTCTTGTCCCTACAATCACGGGGCAGGGTGCAGAGCCACTTGCGCGATGGGACGAGGCCACTTGACCAGAGTGATGGACCTCCATGCCGCTGACCGAAGCGGGTACCAGGGAGCAGTGCGATGGAGGAGATAGATGGGACGTGCCACGGTGCGGTGACGGAAGCGGTCAGAGGACCGGGCGTGGCTACAGTCTGGGCTACGCCAGCACCGATGTCAGCCCTAATTTGTGCCCTGGGCTTCCCTTTATAAGGAGCACCAGGGGCTCCTCTTACAGGACGTTTTTGAGGGTAACGCATAGACACTTACTCATTTCCTTAGTAGCCAGAAAGAGAGCCAGAGAGCAGCGCCGAGACTCGGTAGGAGCTTGGAGCCTGTTGTTCGTCGCGTATAGCTCAAGGAGCCGCTTGTAATACCGTGGTAATCCAGATATATCGATCGGATAGGCAGGAGTAGTGGTGTTATCTCCTCACGAGAGCCCCGAACCTGGGTAAAATCGTGTGTATTGAGTTCTTCGTGTGCGTGTTCGTGCGTACAAGCCCTCCCCGGGTGCCACCAGCGTCCATCGGCCCCACACATCAAGCCATCCTATGGCATCTGCCGTGACACCACCACGACAACGAGGGCCAAAAGAGGTGGGCCCACGCGGCCCCTGTACCTGGCCGCGTGGGGCACCCTGTAGCGCCCCGACCCCAGAACTATACAGTGAAGCTTTGTGCGACAGACATAGCTATCACGTATAGTAGAGAGATCAAGACTTGTGGAACAACTGGCACATTGCAGACTCTACGACACAAAAATCATATAGCAACTGCTCATATATGAGAAAGATACAAATACTACACAAAGAGGTCACTGACCCAGCAATTTATCAAGCGGAAGCGAAGTAGTGTTGTCTAACACAACAAGATCCAAATATGGCCTAAGAGGCCTACAGATAACAATCCCAGCCAGCTTGTTCCACGGTCCCAAGCTGCCACCTGGGAACCCCGAACTATTCGTCGATGTCCACGAAGAAACCACCTAGCTGCTCGGTGTCGTCCACCTCTGAAACAAATTAATAGAGGCAGCAAAGAGAGACTGAGTACGACGTACTCGCAAGTTTAGTAGGGCGATATAGGCCCGATGCTGACGGAGGCTCTAAAGCTGTATAAAGTGGCTATTTTGCATAAAGCTAGATTTTCTTTTAAAAGATAGAAAAGACCCAAGGCAGCGACTACTCAGAACATTTTCTGAAAAAGGGATTAGAGAGTAACACTTTATTTTCGGTTCTCATCGAACCTACTTGTAGTCAAACCACTCATCTCCACCAAAGGCAATTCCCCGAATCCCCCTCGAGGAAATGAACCTTTACCACACGTTGGTTATGCAACCTTTAGCTGCCATATCAATTAGGTTAAAATTCTCTATGATCTTATCGTCTATTCCCTGGTCGTCCATAACCGCGGACACGGCTTTTCGAAAAGATTTAACCCTGCAGGGGTGTACTAATTTACCCATTGGTACCGTCCGGCTCACCTGGTTGGCCCTCTTCCGGGGAAGGCCGGCAAGCAGGCGCGGTTAAACCTTTACCTCGCGTGAGACTATCCAAGAGTCATCAGTGGCCACAGGGCAAGTTTACCCAGCCTATTTCAGCCCCTGCCCCATCGCCACACCCTAAACACAAATCCTAATCAACGTCATCTTTTCCACTCACACGCAAATGGAAAACCGAACTAGAGGACCCTTGGATACGCCCGCACAACTTATTCGGTTAGTAAGGCGCCCATACACCCACCAATGGTAGCACGCTCGTCTTGGTTCAAGAGGTAAAGAACTCGCACCTAGGGGCAAGAGTGAGGCAAAACAACATCCCCGATGGCAACTCACCCAAGCCGTCTTAGCATTTTAATTTAAGCACCCACATATCCACCATGTCCGCATCATTCCATCGACATTCATCAATATGGAACTTAATCAACGGACATAAATAGCTAAACGACTAAGCATGGCTAAGCATAGCTAAGCATATGACAACAAATATATTTTGTATCCGGCCAACACATCAACCTAGGGTTCATAGGTAGGGAGGCATGTGATGGTTCAGGGGAAAAACATGCATACATAGGAGACTCTAGCATTGACCAGAAATTGTCATTGGAATCGCATGCAATATTATGGTGGATAAAATAGTTTTAGAAAACAATTGGATGCTAGATGCCAAGAAGGTTAGGTTATCTCTTGCCTTGCTGCCCGGGCGTGTAGTATTGCTCGTCGGGGTAGGTAGCGTTAACCTCGACTCCGGAATCTATCGATACCCAAAATAACACAAAGAACAAATAAATCACACGAGGACAAGTGCAATGCTCAATCACATGATGACATGTCAATTTCATGCCAGGATTCCATATATAGATTTAATAGCAAAATTAAATGGAGGGCCAAATAATTAGTGCAATTATTTGGAAACAACCCCATATTTATCTTAGTGATCACCTTCTTTATAAATTATTAAATTATTAGAGAAATGGTTCAAATATGCATGAACATGATATGGTTAAAAAGGGTTTCGTTCTTCTGATCATTTTGGTACCTTATTTGTAATTTTCGGAGCATCGATCAATAAATAGCGAATTAAAATAATTAATTGAATTTAATTCGCTTAACCAATTTATGAAAGACATCAACCAAAATATTTGTGATCACGATGTGAGGTTAACATGGTTTGATAGCATTTGGCATGTTGATCATTTTGTATTTTAAACATAATTTTCTGAGCAATTTTGAATATTCTATGATTTTCCCAAATTGTATTTTAAATCTGCCATTTTGATTAATTCAATTTAACAGCAAATTAGAAAATTCATTTTGGCATATAAACATAACTAACAGGTAGATATTAAGTCCCTGGTCATTTTGAGATCTTGTTTGCAATTTTTGAAGCCATATTCAAAAAGTTATGGATTTTCAAAGTTGGGATTTAAATCTGCCACTTTTGTATTTATTAAATAAAGGCAAACTAATTTGTTCAAAAATTCATGAAAATGGTACTAACAGGTATATTTAATTTTTCTGAGCATTTTGACATGTTATTTGCATTTTTCTGATTTGTGGTTCAAAAGATATTGAATTTCAAAGTTTAATTCAAATCATGTCTATTTATTTAAAACCCGAAAAACGGCCCGAACCGTTTTTCACAAGTGGCTGGCTAGCCACAGCCACTGGCTGGTGGGACAGTGGCCACGGTGGCAGCCACGTAGGCTCCACGTTGGTGCTGACGCGTGACGACGTCATCCGCCGGCCGGAGCGGCTCGGCGACGACGGCGCCGCCGATTCAGGGCTCGCCGGAGCTAGTTCTTGGCACGCATCTATTCTACGCGTCGAGGGCTACGCGTGGGTGGGTTTGGCTCCACCGGAAACCCACCGGAGCATCGCCGGCGTGGAGCATGGCGGCGGACCGAAGCAAGAGGTGCATATCGGCGGTGACCTACTGCGAAATCGAGAGGGGAGAGAGCACGGGGAGGTCGTCCAGCTCACCCTGAGAACGTTGGAGTGGACGGCAAGGTCGGAGGAGGCCGGAGTCGACGGTGATGGTGCTCGGAGCGCGGCGGCCGTGGTCGGGGAAGAACGCGTGGCGACGGCGATTCGCAGCTCCCTGGCTCGATTCTTGGTACGGGGACGAAGAGGAGGATGCGGCGGAGCTCGTGGTACTCTCCAATCTACACGGGGAGGTGTCTACCGGCGGTGAGCTTCATCGGCAGCGGCGGCCATGTTTCGGTGCCGAGAAAGAAAAATGGAGAGGAAGGGGGGGGGGAGAGCAACGAGCAGGTGGTGCGGTGGTGGTTTGAGGGTTCTCCTCCGTCGAGGGATCCTTTTAAAGCGAGCTGGGGGGAGGGGGGGCTCGGGGGAGGAGGCATGAGGTGGCGCCCATGCCGATTCGGTCGGGAGCATCGTGTGGCGTGGGGAGGGCGTGTCGGGTCGATTCCGGTCGGAGCCGGCCGCGGGCGCGGCGCTGGAGGGTTGCTGCGGGTGCAGGAGGTGCGGGAGGGGCCCGGGCGGCACGGCATCGGCATCGAGGGGAACACGACAGCGTGCCGTGCGGGAGGAGAGAGAAGAGAAGATCTTCGCAAAACCCCCTGGCAAGTTCTTTCCCATCACCGATAGGTCCCTCTCTGGCCCCTTTTGATTTCTTTTCTCTTTTCCAAAATTCCAGTAGGGTTTAGGTAATTATTTCTGGCCCTTAAATGTTTTTAAAAATTCTGAAAAAAATCACAGACCTAACATAATATATTATCAACCTGCCATAAAATTTGTAGCCTATTTGAAAAACATTTTATGTGTAAATTGTTTTGGAATTTCTCACAGAAAATTTGGATCCTTATTTAAATATTTGATTTGGCCACTCAATAAATTATGAACATATTTATGGAGGCTCATATTATATTAATGAAGCACCCCACATTTTTATTTTGAAATTTGAAGGTCTAATTTTGGTTTCAAAATTAAGCATTGGTTGGCAACAATTTGAATTCTCCAATTAAACATTTGCTTGTCAAAAGTTGGATCTTTACCATTTGTTATAAAAAGTAATTTGGAACTTCCTGAACAAATATGATAGTTCTATTTGGATTTTGCTTGTCCAATAATACTCGCCAACCTTGATTTAATAATTTAAGCCAAAGTATTATTTCATGTGAAGCCATTTAAATATGGATGCCATGATGCAATCATGAAAAGCAAAAGTGAAAATTTGGCCCAAATTTTAGGGTACCAAATCTGGGCTGTTACAATTCTACCCCCCTTACAAGAATCTCGCCCCGAGATTCCTAGAGTAGGAAGAGGGATGAGGGAAACACGACAACCCCCAACTTTAACGATCTTCTCGATCCCACGATGATCTTCCTTGTTGCAGAGAAAAGGTAACAAGCATGACGTGCCGACGAGAACAGAAGATAGTTCAAGGGGACAGACAAGTTATCTCCAAGGGTTGGAAATATGAACTTTGCACAAGACCATAAGCCATTGAGGAAAACTAGGAACAACTTGACCAAACAAAGGTCGAGCAGAGGGTAGGAGAAATGACCGAGAGGCATGTGTAGTAACATCACGTTAATGTTCTCCTCGGTGTTCTAGATACCACCATCAGGCTTTGGAAAAGCCTTCAATCGATCTTCAAGCGAAAATCGTACTTGTAGATAGAGGAAGGACCTTAGGGGAACTATTAAGATAAACTACCCATGATACTCATGGATAGTGGGTGATTTTTCAGGATTGAAGGGATTTCGTCAACAGATCTTCCGGTGAGGTGCTTGAACCACAACACCGGACTCATCGGGTTTACTAAAAGATCTAGGTCATGCTCTTGGTAAACCACCAAGCATCATTTCTGCTTGAGATTCAGAGTTGGGTAGGTGTGCAGATACTTCGGCCTAGTAGGTATGGAAGGAGTTTGCGGAAGTTAGCTGCAAGACAGGGTACTACATTCACAAGACATGGGCTACGGTGTCAAGCTACAAACACGAGCTAGCTTGGGAGCTCCAGACGGTCACAACTACACCGAGGAATTCGAACCAACATGGACTCCAAACAATGAAGTCCAACTGATTCGTGATTGGGAAACACCGGTCAGCTCGATGAGATTTGACAACTTCTTATTTAGGAACGACTCGGTCAGGGGTTTGGTGTGCACACATGGCTTAATCAGAGGATGGGAGGTAACAACCTACCAGCTCAATAAGGCATGTATGCATGACCAACTTCTGATTTAACCCGAGGGGACAAGCGAAATTCACTAGGATCCATAGCTACAGCGTCACTGGTTGCGAGAGAAAGCTTGCCTTTCAAGAAGAGATGTGGTCTTGGAAGTTTTCGAAATGAATCTAACTCGTTGACCGGAGGGTACACCTAGACGAATGGACTTGGCAACACTGACAACTCAGCTCGATGATATGACTACCAATCAGGCTAAGAGTGCCACCCAAGTCTTTGGATTTCCAAACAATGACAATTGCTAAGAATATCCGATTGCCACAACGAGATCCATCCTCAACACTCTCAAGCCCGACTAGCTCGGAGGTAGATGGATAGGGAAGGGTAAGAGCATCACTTCACCAAGTTTGTCATGAGACTAAGCATGACCTCTTGATATAGAAGAGTGTGACACTCCATGGTGGAACGGAACAAAGGCTAGGCAGTCCTTTACTCCGCGAATCACAATCCTTTGACCTGGTCCAAGAAATGGACAAGGTACCGGAGGCGGTTTCTCCTGACATCCCGAAGTGGAATGCCTTGACGAACCACAAGAATAACAAGCATCAGAACACCCCAATGCACGATACACTTGACGGTCAACGGACCGATAGAGGTCGGACAACAGGTTTAGAGTAAGGAACGGGCTAACAACAATTTCAAGATATTGTAGAAGCCCTTGTTAGCACTCTTACGACAACTAGTGCCGGAAGGGTTACAGGAACGGTGTGGTGGAGGAATCACAAACATTGGGGAACCACTTGCTAGGAGCAATTTTGTCGTGATCTAGACAGTTCCATAACAGAGAGTTTAGCTAAAGCTAGCGATAAGGGGGAGTATTGTTAAGCAAGACAATTACGGCTGCAATCCTCGAGTTTGAAGATTACTTCAATTTGTGCCAACCTGATGTAGGGTTTGAAAATTTAACATCAGGGTTCAACGGGAAGATCTTGGGTTAAAGATCAGCTTCATGCACCGGGACTCATAATAGTATAATGCTCACAAGGGTGACAACCCTCATGAATCATTACACCAGAGCCCTAGCACAATCCGGGACCTTCGGTTCAAGATCTTGGCTAAAGCAAAGGAATGTCTTGACGATCCGCAATACTTCTTCTCTTCGGAATTCAGAATTTGCAGACAAGCAAAGCTAGCCAGTAACTAAAGGTAGAACCCAACCCCGTGATCCTAAAGATTTAGAATTTTCCGACGATCAGAAAATCGTTAAAATCAAATAGAGGTAAGATGGCACCGAGATCAGAGTGAATTGGATAAGGAGTAAAAAGAATCCTAGGAAGGTTTTCACAACTCATTTTTAGGTTAAAAATAATTTTCTCGAACTAGACTCGACATCGACCAATAGAAAGGGTTTCCTACAGGCAGTCCTGCTCTGATACCAACTTGTAACGCCCCGACCCCAGAACTATACAGTGAAGCTTTGTGCAACAGACATAGCTATCAAGTATAGTAGAGAGATCAAGACTTGTGGAACAACTGGCACATTGCAGACTCTACGACACAAAATCATATAGCAACTCATATATGAGAAAGATACAATTACTACACAAAGAGGTCACTGACCCAGCAATTCATCAAGCGGAAGCGAAGTAGTGTTGTCTAACACAACAAGATCCAAATATGGCCTAAGAGGCCTACAGATAACAATCCCAGCCAGCTTGTTCCACGGTCCCAAGCTGCCACCTGGGAACCCCGAACTATTCGTCGATGTCCACGAAGAACCACCTAGCTGCTCGGTGTCGTCCACCTCTGAATACAAATAATAGAGGCAGCAAAGAGAGACTGAGTACGACGTACTCGCAAGTTTAGTAGGGCGATATAGGCCCGATGCTGACGGAGGCTCTAAAGCTGTATAAAGTGGCTATTTTGCATAAAGCTAGATTTTCTTTTAAAAGATAGAAAAGACCCAGGCAGCGACTACTCAGAACATTTTCTGAAAAGGGATTAGAGAGTAACACTTTATTTTCGGTTCTCATCGAACCTACTTGTAGTCAAACCACTCATCTCCACCAAAGGCACTTCCCCGAATCCCCCTCGAGGAAATGAACCTTTACCACACGTTGGTTATGCAACCTTTAGCTGCCATATCAATTAGGTTAAAATTCTCTATGATCTTATTGTCTATTCCCAAGTCGTCCATAACCGCGGACACGACTTTTCGAAAAGATTTAACCCTGCAGGGGTGTACTAATTTACCCATTGGTACCGTCCGGCTCACCTGGGTGGCCCTCTTCCGGGGAAGGCCGGCAAGCGGGTGCGGTTAAACCTTTACCTCGCGTGAGACTATCCAAGAGTCATCAGTGGCCACAGGGCAAGTTTACCCAGCCTATTTCAGCCCCTGCCCCATCGCCACACCCTAAACACAAATCCTCATCAACATCATCTTTTCCACTCACACGCAAATGGAAAACCGAACTAGAGGACCCTTGGATACGCCCGCACAAGTTATTTGGTTAGGAAGGCGTCCATACACCCACCAATGGCAGCACGCTCGTCTTGGTTCAAGAGGTAAAGAACTCGCACCTAGGGGCAAGAGTGAGGCAAAACACCATCCCCGATGGCAACTCACCCAAGCCGTCTTAGCATTTTAATTTAAGCACCCACATATCCACCATGTCCGCATCATTCCATCGACATTCATCAATATGGAACTTAATCAACGGACATAAATAGCTAAACGACTAAGCATGGCTAAGCATAGCTAAGCATATGACAACAAATATATTTTGTATCCGGCCAACACATCAACCTAGGGTTCATAGGTAGGGAGGCATGTGATGGTTCAGGGGAAAAACATGCATACATAGGAGACTCTAGCATTGACCAGAAATTGTCATTGGAATCGCATGCAATATTATGGTGGATAAAATAGTTTTAGAAAACAATTGGATGCTAGATGCCAAGAAGGTTAGGTTATCTCTTGCCTTGCTGCCCGGGCGTGTAGTATTGCTCGTCGGGGTAGGTAGCGTTAACCTCGACTCCGGAATCTATCGATACCCAAAATAACACAAAGAACAAATAAATCACACGAGGACAAGTGCAATGCTCAATCACATGATGACATGTCAATTTCATGCCAGGATTCCATATATAGATTTGATAGCAAAATTAAATGGAGGGCCAAATAATTAGTGCAATTATTTGGAAACAACCCCATATTTATCTTAGTGATCACCTTCTTTATAAATTATTAAATTATTAGAGAAATGGTTCAAATATGCATGAACATGATATGGTTAAAAAGGGTTTCGTTCTTCTGATCATTTTGGTACCTTATTTGTAATTTTCGGAGCATCGATCAATAAATAGCGAATTAGAAATAATTAATTGAATTTAATTCGCTTAACCAATTTATGAAAGACATCAACCAAAATATTTGTGATCACGATGTGAGGTTAACATGGTTTGATAGCATTTGGCATGTTGATCATTTTTGGTATTTTAAACATAATTTTCTGAGCAATTTTGAATATTCTATGATTTTTCCAAATTGTATTTTAAATCTGCCATTTTGATTAATTCAATTTAACAGCAAATTAGAAAATTCATTTTGGCATATAAACATAACTAACAGGTAGATATTAAGTCCCTGGTCATTTTGAGATCTTGTTTGCAATTTTTGAAGCCATATTCAAAAAGTTATGGATTTTCAAAGTTGGGATTTAAATCTGCCACTTTTGTATTTATTAAATAAAGGCAAACTAATTTGTTCAAAAATTCATGAAAATGGTACTAACAGGTAGATTTAATTTTTCTGAGCATTTGACATGTTATTTGCATTTTTCTGATTTGTGGTTCAAAAGATATTGAATTTCAAAGTTTAATTCAAATCATGTCTATTTATTTAAAACCAGAAAAACGGCCCGAACCGTTTTTCACAAGTGGCTGGCTAGCCACAGCCACTGGCTGGTGGGACAGTGGCCACGGTGGCAGCCACGTAGGCGCCACGTTGGTGCTGACGCGTGACGACGTCATCCGCCGGCCGGAGCGGCTCGGCGACGACGGCGCCGCCGATTCAGGGCTTGCCGGAGCTAGTTCTTGGCACGCATCTATTCTACGCGTCGAGGTCTACGCGTGGGTGGGTTTGGCTCCACCGGAAACCCACCGGAGCATCGCCGGCGTGGAGCACGGCGGCGGACCGAAGCAAGAGGTGCATATCGGCAGTGACCTACTACGCAATCGAGAGGGGAGAGAGCACGGGGAGGTCATCCAGCTCACCCTGAGAACGTTGGAGTGGACGCAAGGTCGGAGGAGGCCGGAGTCGACGGCGATGGTGCTCGGAGCGCGGCGGCCGTGGTCGGGGAAGAACGCGTGGCGACGGCGATTCGCAGCTCCCTGGCTCGATTCTTGGTACGGGGACGAAGAGGAGGATGCGGCGGAGCTCGTGGTACTCTCCAATCTACACGGGGAGGTGTCTACCGGCGGTGAGCTTCATCGGCAGCGGCGGCCATGTTTCGGTGCCGAGAAAGAAAAATGGAGAGGAGGGGGGGAGAGCAACGAGCAGGTGGTGCGGTGGTGGTTTGAGGGTTCTCCTCCGTCGAGGGCTCCTTTTAAAGCGAGCTGGGGGGGCTCGAGGGAGGAGGCATGAGGCGGCGCCCATGCCGATTCGGTCGGGAGCATCGTGTGGCGTGGGGAGGGCGTGTCGGGTCGATTCCGGTCGGAGCCGGCCGCGGGCGCGGCGCTGGAGGGTTGCTGCGGGTGCAGGAGGTGCGGGAGGGGCCCGGGCGGCGCGGCATCGGCGTCGAGGGGAACACGACAGCGTGCCGTGCGGGAGGAGAGAGAAGAGAAGATCTTCGCAAAAACCCCCTGGCAAGTTCTTTCCCATCACCGATAGGTCCCTCTCTGGCCCTTTTTATTTCTTTTCTCTTTTCCAAAATTCCAGTAGGGTTTAGGTAATTATTTCTGGCCCTTAAATGTTTTTAAAAATTCTGGAAAAATTCACAGACCTAACATAATATATTTTCAACCTGCCATAAAATTTGTAGCCTATTTGAAAAACATTTTATGTGTAAATTGTTTTGGAATTGCTCACAGGCAATTTGGATCCTTATTTAAATATTTGATTTGGCCACTCAATAAATTATGAACATATTTATGGAGGCTCATATTATATTAATGAAGCACCCCATATTTTTATTTTGAAATTTGAAGGTCTAATTTTGGTTTCAAAATTAAGCATTGGTTGGCAACAATTTGAATCCTCCAATTAAAACATTTGCTTGTCAAAAGTTGGAATTTTACCATTTGTTATAAAAAGTAATTTGGAACTTCCTGAACAAATATGATAGTTCTATTTGGATTTTGCTTGTCCAATAATACTCATCAACCTTGATTTAATAATTTAAGCCAAAGTATTATTTCATGTGAAGCAATTTAAATATGGATGCCATGATGCAATCATGAAAAGCAAAAGTGAAAATTTGGCCCAAATTTTAGGGTACCAAATCTGGGCTGTTACACACCCCCTTTTGCCCCTCCGGCCTCCATTCGCTTGCTTCTTTCGCTCCTAGGTCTTCCTCTTTCCAAAATAATGATCCCCGTAAATTTTCAGCTCATTATGACGTCGTTAAGGCCCTGAAACAAATAAGGAAAGAAATAGGGGTTTTCTGCCTGCGCAGGATTAATCCCATAAAAGGGGAAATCATTATTAATCACCAAAAATCATTAAATAACAGTAATATACCCCTTATATGATGCAAATATGAATGGAATGTAAGTATTATAGTGCAAAGTTCATGTATGCATTTTACATGCATCAACATCCCCAAGCTTAACTCATGCTCGTCCTCGAGTATGGAAGTGATAAAACTAACATGAACTTTGCAATATAATAACAACATGGATATAAAAGATGATTGCTACTGCTACATAAAGTCAATTGATTCATTATTCAAAGAAGTAGCAATATGCAAACAGTTTATAAAGTGATATCAAGTATTCAATGCAAGGATGTTCAATGCTAGTTCACAAGTGTAACATAAAAGATAGTAATATGGACCACAAGTATGCAATATGATAAGTAAGAACATCCTACATTGGTCAAAGAGTGGAGATGAAAATCTGAATGTAAAAGGTGGACACTTTCGAAAAAGATATATAAATGAGTAGAGGTAAAACATGCATAAGTTTCATCTATCCTCCAAACTATTCTACTTAAGTTATTGATTGCAATGGTAATACTTGGTGTCAAGCTCTCATTCCCCTATCATAGCATCTTGAATGATTAAAGTTAAATGTGAAAGCAAATATGAGTAGTGGGCTTGATAAAATAAAGGTTAGATGTCTCATGCCCCTTGAATACAAGTACCTACACCATGATTACTCAACTTGGGAAACAAAGTAAGTTTAAGTTATCTATCATTGTAAGTAATAATGGTATCATCAAGAGCCTCAACTGGGGTACCTCTTGTCCCATGATATGGATCAAGCCCACATCAAAACAACAAGACAAACAAACATAATGAACAACCTCAACACCATTTTTATTTACCACTTGATATAGCTTTTTATTGTAGGGTGTATCACAGAAAGTTCAAAATAGCATGTAAGTAAATTTCCACCATGAATGATGCATGGCTTAGATTAGCGGCCCAGGTTTCTCTCTAACCATTTATACAAACTCATTTAAACTTACTCTATTTCCACATTATTTCACCATGATAGGCATCCATAAACAAAAGTACATGATATCAACTAAATAAATGATGGAACATGTTGAAAGCTTTGCATGTGACAGCACATATGGGCTAACTCCCAACCTTAAACATTTATCAAGCCACTATCATCATAATATTAATCACAATGGTTCATGTTTATTAAATGCAATAAAAGTAAAGTGTGCATCAAGTTCGCGAGAGCTTTTTAACCAACTTTTGCCATTACAATAAATAACATAATCATTTTCATTTAGAGGTGTAGAGAAAACAAATAACATGGTAAACATACTAGGAATAGCATAAAGCTAATAGGTAGATATGGTGGACTCACTGGAAAAACTTTGGTTGAAGGTGTTGGAAACAAGTTTTTACTTGTTGAAATTTTTGGGCTAGCAAAAGGGAGAAAGATGATCATCTAGATGCATGCATAAGTGTCCATAGAACTAACTAATTCATGTCAAATAAGGCGAAATAACATACAACATCAAAACATGAATAAAAGATAGCTCATGATAAAGCATTTGCAAATTATTACTCATAAAGAAGCTCATGAATCATGCAACTATATGTGTCATTAAAAATCAACTTAGACATCCCTTTTCCCAATACAATAAAAGCATGCAAGATATTTCAACCCATATTTCCAGTAGCTTTCTCATATATAAATGATAGTGTGGTGGTCTCACAAAATAAAAATCAAAGCAAAAACAAACAAAAAGATGCTCCCAGTTTATGCGATAAAGTGTATTGATAAAAAAACAGAAGTTAGACGTGTGCAAACCGAGAGTGTGTAGGTCCAGTGGGGATGTTCTCACATCCCCAAGCTTATGGTTTTCACCATCCTTGGATAACTCATGGTGCATCTCTTCCAATCCCTGTGAAAAAACTTCAAAACACTGTTTCTCCCATTTCTTTTCTGTGTGGTGACATTAGTAATGATAGACAAATGCATTACTTGCTGCTTATAATCCTAAGACAGAAATTCATGTGAATGTCCAGAAAGTGTATAATGTTGTATGCATATTCATAAACTCAATTGGATCAACAAGATTCAAGTTAAAAGTTCAAAACAAGCATAAAACAATATGGGACAGAATCTGTCCAGAAAAACGGAAGCAGCAAAACGTATTTTTCTACCTGACTTAAACATGTATAAAAATTCTGAAAATATTCATGCACACAGAGCATGAAAAGTTGCAGTTACAGTTAAAATATCAGATCATTCGGAGGTACAGAATAAAAATGAAAAATCAAACCGTGCACAGACTTCGTGCAGGAATAAAATCTCCGAATAGAAATGACAACTTTGTCAAACCAAAATGGGTAAACTTGGCACTTTATTAAAAATTCCAGAAACTAATCTAAGAAAACATTCTCTTGTTACAGCAAGAGGACACAAAGAAAATCAAAAGTAAAAACAACCGGGTTGCCTCCCGTAAAGCGCTTTCTTTATAGCCATATAGCTTAGGCTTACTTACTTGGTATCAAGATGGTTGGAGTGAGGTGGCTTGGCATCCCCAAGCTTAAATTCTTGTATGTAGGGTGAGCCTAGGGGTAACATCCCCAAGCTTGAGTGTTTGTACCTCTTGATATTTGTTTATCACCCTCAACTTTTCCACTTGAAAATTCTCTTCACACATAACTCATCATAAAACTTGATTAGAGGTGTTAGTGTCTCCATAAATTATATCTCCATATGTACAGCAAAGACATATCATGAGTTGATTATAAACATTAGCTAATATTACTATGGTTGTGCATTGCTCTTTGATCAATAGAACCACATAAAACACAAGTAATGAGAGTAATGCAAAATAAAGACAGAATCTGTTAAAAACTGGACAACCCATAAAGAGTGAATTTTCAGAGGTATGTTTGATGAGTTTTTGTGCTGAAAATTCAAAAAGTATACAAAACAATCAATTGCAGATTTATACCGGTACGTGAGATGTATCCACGTTCAAGGTTCGAAGTGTACGAGCGTGCAACTTCAAAAGCACCATACATGCATACACATGTGCCATGCTAGCTGGAACGATGCATTAACATGCTAATGGCCGGGCTTTAATCAGACTAGCCCAGCTAATTAAGCTGCTCACGTGTGCTCTACTTGCATGGGCCATCGTATGAATACGCCATGGGCTTGATTGCTTGTCCTGGTGTTCGAGAAATTACACATATGCGTATCGGCTAAGTTTTGGGCTGATCCACATCGCAACAGATTTTCAAGCGGCACCGTGACGTGCGGCGATTAAGCTAACCAACCGACTTAGGTTTTTCTGCCTATATAAACAGGAAAGGGAGAGACGCTGAGAGGGGAGAATACACGGCAGCCGGGGAGAAGAGGAGGAGAAGACGCGCCGTTGCGGCTGCGTCGAGGAGATCGGAAGGCGAACGTCCGAGCTGGGACGCGCCCATGGCGGCACAGGGCGGTGGCGAGGCCCTTGAAGCAGCCGCTGCTCGGCTATGTACATCAGCCGGTAGCATGGCCGGCGGCAACTACGTCAAGGCTAGGGCTGGCTATCAAGGCGACCCCGGAGCAACGCCAAGCCCGTTGTCCCGGCACCGACGCCAGGCTAGGCTCTGCGACATCCATCGCAAGCACACAGAGCTGGAGGCGACCAGCTCGATCGCATCTGAAGATGATTTGCACCACACGCCCCTAGCTGGGCTTTCCTCTTGCGCAGGAGGCCGGAGGAAGTCGAGCCGAGATGGACGTACAGATCATCTACTGATCTACGGCTGATTTGACAGCTGTAATCTTCGGTGATGGTGAGATTCAATGCTAATCCATATTTTGTCCTTGTTTGCATCTAGCATGGGTGTGGTACAGGCGACTAGCCGCTGTCCACTCCACCTCAGCAAGAAACGACGATGATGTCGTGGCTGCTGGCGTGCAGCCCGCCGCCGTCTCCACCAACACGATCATGATGTGGTCATCTCCATGTCGGGGCTACGGATGTGCAGCCCAACACCATCTACACATCTTGCGCGCGATGATTACGTTGCAGCTGCCGTCGTGTAGCCGACACCCTCTTCAACACCCCGATGCCGTCATCGGGGTTGCTGGGGAGCAGCCCGGCGCATCCTATACCTCCGTGGTGCCGTCACCGTGGCTGCCGGCATGCCACCTACGCCTTCTACAATTGCGCGACGACATCGTCGCGGCCGCCGTCGTCTCCACCACTACAACGATGTGGGGCTGCCGGTGAGAGCAGCTTGGCGCCGTCTCCACACGACGACACCGTCGAGCTGCCGGTGAGGATCTCGGTGCTGTTTCCACCAAGGCGACGACGTCGGGCTGCCGGGGAGCAGCTCGGCGCCATCTCCACTTCTGCGTCAGTGTCGTCGGGGCTGCTGTCCTGCAGCCCGGTGCCATCTCCACATCCACGATGACATGGTCGGGGTTGCCGGCGTGCAGCCCAGCTCCTTCACCACCTCCGCAACGACTTCACCGGGGCTGTCGGCATACGGCCCGACGTCTTCTCCATCTCCGTGATAACGTCGTCAGGCTGCCACGCAGCTTGGCACGGTGGCACCCATGCTGCTTGTCGGCCCGTCGGTGCGCCATCATGGAGTGGCGCCATGCACGCACGTGCGTGGTTTCTCCGGCGGTGTCCTACGTGCATGTGCATGCACACATGGCGTTGTCACATAACAAAGCCACTAGCTAGCTTGCTGCTACGTACAAGCTGTGTACCTGCATGGATTCTACGACGAGCTTGGCCATGAGACCACGAACATGTGCATACATGTGCATGGCTATTCATGGACGAGCATCTGGGTGCATCCAGCCGTGGCGAGCATGGCCGCCGCGATGCGCGCCGAGTAGCAGCTCATTGACGTTACGCCGGCAAACACAAAAGCTGGCTGACGATTTCCCACCACATATTTTGTGCGTGCTCGATCTGGCTCGCCGCCGGCACCATCCATAGCGGGATGAATCTTGGCAAGTCTACGCCGTTGCGCTTCGGAGGCGAAGCGTGGCGTCATCTAGCTAGTGGATAAGTCATGGACGCAAGCATTCAGGACTAGCTCCACAAAACATGACGCCAGGCTAGTCGCCGCTGATAGCGGCACTCTCGGTGATCCACGGACTCTGACGGCGCCAACACGCCGTCACCATCAGGCAGGGCACCTTCTACACCAGCACCTACAAGGAGTCCCCTCGAGGCGGCACAGCGTCTTCACCAGCACCTACACGGATTCCCGTCGAGGCGGGACGCCGTCAACACCAGCATCTTCACGGTACGCTGTCCACACCCATGCCGGAGTCGTGGCGTCAGACCACGATGAGGTGGCGAGCACCTACAATGTCTACATCGCCCAAGCTCTTTATGTCATCATCTTCAATCTATGTTGTCGCTAGCTAAGCGGCACCATGCATCGAGTCTCCGTCGACTCCAACCATCAACATCGTCCATGCACCGACGATGCGAAGTCATATTCCACCGACACGTCTTTCTCTGATGAAGCAACCTATCACTTGCTGCGCCGACGAGGCAAAAGCAAGTCACACGTCCGACACCGACGAGGCGGACACCACCAGGCCGGGCACCGACAAGGCAAAGGCCGCCCACATCTTCATCATCGGACATCGACAAGCCGGAGGGATACGGCTAAGTATCACCGGAGCGATGGTCATACCGCTCCCCCTTCCACTTTACCGCCATCAACCTGAAGAAGACGAGACTCGAAGACGACGATCATTGCAGCAGCTTAATCGGAGGTGGTCTACGGGCTTGACCCGTAGGCGTAATTAAGCGGGAGCTTTCCGAGACCCCGTGAACCAGAACTCCATGTCCCAGAAGTCATGTTGGGCGTGTAAGCAGGCCACGGAGCGCATATGTAATGGGATCATGTAATTTTGTTTCTCCGTCGAGGGATTAATAAAATACAAGCTTCCCTATATTTTATTTGTGTACTTAGGTACACTGGCACGCCCGCGTTTTATATTTATTTTTCGTGTCAAACAAGGTGGATGTTTCCTCTCTTCATTCTCTAGTTGTTCATCATTTTCTTCATCCTTTTGCTCTTCATTGTCTTCTTTTTGGGGCTGCATAGACATCCCCAAGCTTAGGCTTTTATCCTCTTCTTCACATACTTCCTCTTCCAAGCTTATGTTTTTATCATCTTCTTCCTGCAAAACAATAGAGCTCTCTTGGGGAGCCTCATTATATTCAACAACATAAATATTTTGAGAGAAGTTGTCTATGCAATATTCAAGAATAAAATCTATCTCTCTTTCAAATTTGGTAGCTATAGGGCAACTTTTATTTTCATGAATGAAGGTTTGCAATTCAAAAGATGCCTTGAAAGTAACAAATTCCTCTACTTGTTCCATTCCTAAATAAGCATAATCACCAGTATGGTAAGATGCAATAACACATTATTCATGGAACCTACATTGAAATTCAAAATGTTTATCTTCTTGTTCAGAGCAAAAATACAAGTTACATCATGGTGTAAAAGCAACTCCTCAGCAATATAATTTAATTCCATCATGAAACGTTTCAGTATTTTCCCTTCCTTTGATTCTCTATATTCCTTGGCAATCATAGCAGCATTCAAGTGTCTAAACAAAGCATCATTTATATCCATACTTATGCCCATAACACGAGTTTTTTTTTGGTATTTTTCATTTTCTAAATTTTTTTGGGTTTTTGATAAATGCAAAACTGAAAGTAAAACTAAACTAAATGCAAAACTGAAAGTAAACTAGAGTATATGAAAAAATGAAAATAAATATCTAGTTCAAACAAGAATAAAAACTTAAGCGCTACACTCCCCGGCAACGGCGCCAGAAAATGTCTTGATACCCACAAGTATAGGGGATCGTTGAAGTATTCGATGTGTAAGTATAGTATCGATCCCACGAGGAGTAGAAGGTATAAGTATTTATCCTCTCAAATAAGAATGTCACTTCCCTTATTATCTATGCAGTAGACAAACTAAAATGATTAAATTATGCAAGTGTTTTTGGGTTTTTGGTGTAGAGTTTGCAATAAAGTAAAATGCTGAAAATGAAATATGACAAGTGAAAGCTCTCAAAGAGAGAAAGCCCAATCCTCTATGCAGCAAGAGGACAAGCTCAAGTGTATGTTTCTTATAGGTGGAGAAGGTTCCCAAGGGCTACTTAGACTTCATGGCATAAATATTTCTAGAACAACAAGGTAAACATTTTGTCAAGTTTTAATCTTCTTTGGACGGAGCCATAATTAGGAATAGCTAAATAAATAACTAAACCTCTTATGATGGATCATGTGGCCAAGTAAATGACTGCTTAAGAGTTATTAAGACATAAAGTCCCACCATAGCATTATTCATTAAGGTCCCCGATACTAATACCCCATAAAGTAACTTCATGACTCAGTCTCAGGTTTACATGTCCCCCTAAGTCCTCCTCAATTCATTACATTATGGTGTTCTCCTATGAGCCCATATAGGTGAAGTGATATGCAGTCGACGTTCGCACAACACCATCATAGAATTACATCAAAGATAAAAACTAGACAAAATACCAACGCATGTTATATAGAAATCATTGCCAATTCATCCTATACCCCCAGGAACATGAGAGAACTACTCACAACGCCAAGACATGATATGATTCAGTGGTACAAGAGATACAACACAATCTGAAACTATGATCTCCCCACAAAACGATGACAAGTAGCAATTCACAAACATGTAGAATAGCACTTAGACAATAGCTAGGGATCAAACAATCTCAAACTATGAGGGGGATGAAGTGGATCACGAAGATGATGATGAAGATGGTGATGGAGATGGTGCTGGTCTTGACGGTGGTGTTGATGGAGACTCTAGAGGGGGGATGGAGAAGACCTCCGGAGGTGATTCCGGCGGCGTTTCCCCCCTCCGATCTTCTCCGGTGGCAGCCTTCTGTCTCTCTGTTTCTGGTTTTGTGTTTCTCCGCCGCCTCCTCTGGAACACGTCGGGGACTATTTTTATAGTCGTTTTTAGGTCACGAGGAAGCTTCAGGTCGAAGGATCGTCGCAAACGGGGCCACGAGGGCCAAAAGAGGTGGGCCCACGCGCCCCCTGTACCTGGCCGCGTGGGGCACCCCCTTTTTCCCCTCCGGCCTCCGTTCGCTTGCTTCTTTCGCTCCTAGTTCTTCCTCTTTCCAAAATAATGATCCCCGTAAATTTTCAGCTCATTATGACGTCGTTAAGGCTCTGAAACAAATAAGGAAAGAAATAGGGGTTTTCTGCCTGCACAGGATTAATTCCATAAAAAAGGGAAATCATTATTAATCACCAAAAATCATTAAATAACAGTAATATACCCCTTATATGATGCAAATATGAATGGAATATAAGTATTATAGTGCAAAGTTCATGAATGCATTTTACATGCATCAGCGACTTCGACTCCATCCCCAGCAGCGAGCATGACGTCTGACAGGTCACCGGCTACAATCAGGAGCACTTCGACGGCTCCCGATCCACCAGCGGCACACACTCGCTCTCGCACCCGTACGGGAGGAGGCGCCTCCAGCGGGGTGCGAGGGTCCAGGAGTGCGGCCGCCACGCAACATCCCGTCGCGCCAGAACAAGGGCCTCGCAGAGTGGACGATCCGGCCCCAAGTGCTACGCCTCCGGCGCGCCCTCAAGCAGACCCAGGTCACCAGGGCCCGGTCGCCCCTCCTCCAGTCCAGGGTGCTGTCGGCTCTGGGCAGCCGTCCGCCTATTTATGCAATACAAGTATAAAATATTAAATACAGTTGAACATAACTACATTATTAGTACTTCTCTAGCAGCTTTGCTTGTCTACATTCATTGCCAAATTGTTTTTTTACATGTCAATTGCCAAAGATTAATACTAATACAATAAGGGGTTGACACAGCATGTGCATTTTCCTGAAAAGAATAGTAAAATAGGACAAGATTGGTGTGGCCTAGCGCAACTCCGCGGCACAGTCGAGCCGACGTCCTTTGCATACCTCTACGAGCGCGAGGATGGAGGTGTTGCCCGCCGCCGCCGCCGCCGCGTCCTGGTCGCATCGGGGTCCTTGAAGAACCTCTGCTTGCTGTCAGCGATCTTGAAAAGCTCCGTGACCAAGGACTAAATCACATCGGCGTTGACCATTTATGGTAGTTTTGGTTGGCCTACCGGGCGGCCGAGCTTGCTGACACCAAAAGACGCAGGCCTAGCCAACTAAGGAATGTCCAAGAAAAATCCCAAGAGCAATCCTCCTTGGTGTGCAAGACACGGCCTAAGCGAGATTACTGGGACTCGAACAAACTAACAGTCTTCTCGAGATTCGGGGGGCTACATACGTTTGATCTACCACAACGCAAGTTATACTGAGCATCGAGCCAACTTTCGGGGGGCTACAAGGGGACATGTCAAGAAAAATTTGGTTAACTGGGCCCGAGCGCTTGACGTCAACACTGTCCTTGTGCACAACTCGACGGCCTTGCGTCCATGACCTGGCCGCCGCATCGCATGCACCACACCAACCTCTACTTCGTGGCACGACCGTCTCCTCATCCACGACAAAGCCATCACATCACCGATAACATGATAGCCTATACATCCATGGCACGACCGCCTCCTCATCCACACCAAAGCCGTCTCAATGTCGGCAACACATCTGCAACATGGTCGCCTTGACATGGTCACGCCCGCCTCTACGTCTACGGCATGGCAACCTCGACAGTCAGGACACGACCACCTCTACATTTGCAGCCTGGTTGACTCAATGTCTATGATGCGGCCGACTCAATGTCCACAAGCCAGTGTGGACTACAGTCAAAGCAGGCGTGACAAGACCGAAGATTCCTCTAACACGATGATGCACGTCCATCCGGCTTATCCATGCCTTCGCGTATGGAGTCTGATAGCCGTTATTCGGCTCACGTTAACTCAAATGAGTCTATTTCTCTTGTTTCACGAACCCTTCGAGTTCCGCAGCCGCCTAATCAGATTCATTAAGGAGGAATCACCTCAACTTCATAAAGAAACCGTCTGGAGATCTTAATTAAAGTGTTTCGGAAGTTAATGTTCGGAGTATACCGAATAGATATGAGCATGACATGGAGATATTTCAGCAAACTAGGGTGGCCCACTGACGGTAGTGCCAGCTGGCCTATCTGGTAGCCCAGGTTGCTGATGCCACAAGACGGAGGCCCACCCGATTAAGGAAGATCCAAGAAAAAAAAACCAAGAGCGGTCCGCTTTGATGTGTAGGACACTGCCTAAGCCGGATTAGTCTATGACTCTTGTATCTCGTCGGTTATGGCTCTCCGTGTAAATACTATGTCCGGCCGTCTATATAAGCGGGCCTACGGGAAGTCATAGGGCTACACTATACAACGCAACTATCAATTTGTAACATGTACGCGACTATTCACCTATATATGGTGAATTATAACAACACGTAAGATTCCTCCGCCGAGAAGCTGAGTAAAGTCGCGTACAATCCCGCACTCGGATCACCGGACGTCTCACGCCTCCCTCTCCCCCCCCTTACGTGTGGTACCCACTATGGCACAGGGTCGGTGATGTGCCCTCCGATGGTGTAGGGCCAGCGGGGGGAGGAAGGGGTGTGATACGGCTGTCTAGAGGGTTCTGGACGCGTATTGTTAGTGATATTTGAGACTGGTGGAATGCTATGTTTATGGATAGTCCGTCGATACAACAAACAGCATATATATGCCCTTTTCTTTGTGCACAGCAAAAGATTAGCACCGGCTGCGTCAATGAGGTGGTGCATGGCTGCATGCCCCAGATGATTTGCATTTGGCTGGCAAATTCGTTGAGTGTGCAGACGCTATTTTCATTGCTCTCATGGATACAAAAATGGAAGACACATACGAAGTAAATAAAAGGGAGGCTGGAGTCTATTGTAAAATTACCGTAAAAAATCTTATTCTCCAACTCATAAGTTACAAGTCATCTGACATTTAAAGCAAAAAATCCTGGATACTGCATACGTAATTAATGTTTTTGGCATAACTCTCATGTCCAACAAGGTGTGTATGGAAAGGAATGTGCTATAGATCGTCGACTTAACTGTCCTAAGTCTTGAACTTTCGAGCTACTCAAATCGTAAGCAACTACTCTTGCTCTACATACCCAGAAAAAGACAATCTCTCTATAGGGATGAAATCCAAGGAAATGAATATCAACACCCGAATAGTCACGTCTAGCTTTATTTCCAGCCTCGAAGTCGGGGATAATACCACAGTTGAAGTCCCATTCAAATTTGTGATTCACCAGTGGTGTTCCTTTACCATCTTCATCACAATTACCTTCATGTAACATCCACGGTCCCAAGTTGTCATAATCATACCAGGAAAAGTTTGCCGCCACTTGAACAAGGCTGACGTCAATCTTCAAACTCCACTCCATTTTACCGTGTAATAATTCAGTAAGCAGCCAAATTCGGAGTTGGCATGATCTATCACCTCTAATCGAAGCACAAACACACACCCTTTGATTTCCCTAGATAAAAGTCGCCACATGTTGGCGACTTAATCACTTCATACTCACCATCCGACAAACCTATGCTGCAAATGTCGAATGGATGAAGATAAACATGTTACGATTGATAGTACAATGAGTTTTCAGCTTAAAAAACGTAAATGACAAACCCAGAAAATTGCATGTTTAAGAGGTGAATAGATACCGCATAATGGAGCCATTTTGGCATTGCAGGTAAAGCGATCCTTGCCAGTAGACGTCGTAGCGATTCTCTTGATGCGCATCTGACTGCATGTCGCCAATAGTCGTCCCTGGAGGCTCCCCTCTCCGGACCAACGACCTCTCCTCCCATCTCCATGTCCTCGAAGAGAAGACTCGTACTGGAAATGGCGAGGGCGGCCACTCATCCGATTCCTTGGTGAATGTTGCCAGTGTACAAAACATGTTCCTGTGAGGGACGCGAGGAATGAAAAGCACCTCATAGTGCGGCGACACGGTTGGGTCAAACACAAGGCACATGTCGTCGAGGAATTCCTCCATCCCGGTGCACGGCGGCAATGGCGGGGGAGGAGGCAGACGCGTCCACTGTCGCTTCGCTGGATTAAGCACCAGTTGATCCCAGAGCAAGAGAAGCCCTTTGCAGTGATCCTCGATGTACAGATAATCGTGGTAGTGCGTGTCCAGGTAGTCGAACTTGGCGGCGATCTTGCGGTGGATCGAGGGGTTCGCGAAGAACTCCGGAAAGTTCGGATTGAGGTCTTGGATGAAGAAGATACCGTGGACGGATAGCGGAAGGAGGCCTGTGCGTAGCAGGTGGTGGTCGTCGATGACGGTGCACCAGGTTCTGCAGACGCAACGGGACGCGGCGAGGCTGCGCGGCGCGAGACGGCGGAGGACGCAGGCGAGGATGTGGTCCGGTAGCAGCTGCATCACCTCCAGGGCCATGCATGGATGCCGGCTTACCGTGAAACAGAGTCAGGCAGATGGTGGGTGGCCGGCGGCCGATCTTGAAAGAGGATCTCTATAATGGGACGAGATAGATTTTATAGATGCACAAGGATGGAGGGGCGCTCTTTCAGGGAATCAGTTTTTTGAGAGTCGCGCGGAGCGGAGTGCGGCTGATTGACCGCGCCTGGCGTTAATCTCGATCCGCATACACTGATATACACCACCGACACACCGGTTTTTCTTTTTTTTTCGGAAAATCTATTCGTAGGGCACCCTGAAATTGGCAAATCTGTAGACGCAATGTGGACCGTAGATAAGCGAATCTACGGTGAAGATTCATGCAAACAAATTCAATGTAAGTTACTCCCGTTTGAGTTTTTGGCAAAGAAAAATTGATGTTATCATCCGCATTAAATGCTAAATACGAAAATTCAAAAACTTTTGTAGCTCAAACCGTGTATCCGTTTTACGTTCCGTTTTCACCGTTAGACTCGTCGTGTTGAGATCTTCGAAACTAGATCCATGTTGATATATTTCAATGAAAAAAAATTCGAGCCAAAAGTTACCAACCTCATAACACGTAAGTTACCATCCCTTAATACATAAGTTACCAACCCAAAAAAGTCTATGTGGAGACCATTTAGCATGTATGCATAAAAAGACAAAACTGCTGACGCCATCCGCATTAAATACGAAATTCGAAAATTAAAAATGTTTTATAGATCAAACCGTTTATCCGATTTAGAATCCGTTTTCACCGTTGGACTAGTCGCGGCGAGATTTTCGAAACTAGATCCCATATTCATATGTTTCGATGACATTTTTTTTTGACCCAAAAGTTACCAACCCATAACAAATAAGTTATCAGGCTTTAATACATAAGTTATCAGGCTTTAATACATAAGTTACCACCCAGTATTGATGGAGTTAACGCTCAGTAGTGATGGAGTTAACCACCCAATAGTCATGGAGATACCAACCTAGACTGATAAAGTTACCATCCTGGACTGGTTACCCACTCTTAACTGATGGAGTTACCCACCCAAAATTTATGTGGTTACCTACGCTAAACTGATAGAGTTACCATCTAGTAGTGATGAAGTTACCCGCACTAAACTGATAGAGTTACCCACTCTATACCGATGGAGTTACCATCCGTTGTATAGTGTAGGATGGTAACTTACATACTACAGCCTGGTAACTTATGTGTTAGTGGTTGGTAACTTTCAGGTGAAAAAAAAATATCGTCGGAACATATCAACATGGGATCTAGTTTTGAAGATCTCGACGCGACTAGTCTAACGGTGAAGACGGATCATAGATCGGATAAACGGTTTAAACTACAAAATGTTTTAAATTTTTGGATTTCGCATTAAATGCAAGATGACATCATCAATTTCGTCATTTAGTACATGCATGGGAAAGAACCAGCTCGTGCATGTGTGTCGGTCGGTAATTAAAACATGAATTAATCTAACGCCCTACGGATTTGCCAAATATAGGGCACCTTATACATAGTCGCTTCCTTTTTTTTTCATTTTTTGCGAATGTTCGATCTAGACCCCGTCTCGGTGGTGTAGGTGTGGGAGAGCATCACATACGGGGGGATATCCACGCCGTCCGGAACGATCCTGGCTCCGCCTGTAACAGCCCTAATTTGGTACCCTAAAATATGGGCCAATTTTTCACTTTTGTGTTGCATTGCATCATGGCATCCATTTAAAATTGCTAACCTAAATAAAGGCCACACTTGGAAACTACAAACTAGGGAAGCAAAACCCTTCCTAATTTTTCCAAAAGCCAAATACAATACTCAATTTGGTAAACAAAACCAATTGTTCTCGAGTCTCCAAATTGTTCCGGAAACTCAAGGATATATTTTGTAAATAATGACCAAAGGCTAAGTCCTTTACAAATCATTTAAATAATTTGAGGTTTAATTTGGTTCGATCCAATTTATAAGTTTGGAACCAAGTTAAACTTCCCTAAAATATTCAAATAAAAATATGGGGTGTATCACTATTATAATATGAGCCTCCATGAATAATTTCACTATTTTTGGAATTGGTTAAGTGCTCCAAATAATTCTATTTTTGGAAATTACCAAAATGGCTATAACTAAACCCTATGAACAAAGGTTGCTCAAAACAATTTAGTTTGCTGCCCAAATTTTTGTGTAGCTTACCCATGACATAGGGAGCCCACCTGAATTTTTGTGGAATTGTTAGAAATGTTTAAGGGCCTTATTTAGTTGCCTAAAGCCTGCTGGTTTTAATTTAAATGGAAAGGTCAAAATGCTGACTTGTGGACCCCTCCTGTCAGCTCCTCTCCCTCTCCTCTTCCCTCACTGTGCCGCCCATGCCGCCGACGCCCACCTCCTGGCGCCATGCCGCTTGGCCTCTGTCGAGCTGGAGGATAAGGAGGCCCCCGACGAATCCCTGCTCCCGCTTTCCCCTCACCTGCTCCTTTCCCCCCCTCTCCCATCCTCTGAACCGGGCGGAAACCCTAGATCGAGTTCCTGCCCGTCGCCGCCGCTGTCGTAGCCGCCGTCGACTGCGGCCGTCCAAGCTCAAATCGATGCCGCCGGAAGCTCCGCCTCACCGTGCCGCTTCCCCCCGTGCGTGGAATCGAGCCGGGGTGCCGTGGATGGTCGTCACCGTCGCTGTTTCTTCTGCCGCCTGCCGCCGCCTCGATCACGCTCGCGTCGCCGTCCGGCCACCTCCGCCTTCACCGCGCATGCCGTTGCACTCAGGGTGAGAAGCTCGTCCTCCAGGACACCGTGTTCCTGCCCCTCTCCCTCTAAATCCTGCTGACGCCGTTGCCTGCCTTCGGCCTCCGTCGCGACTCACCGTAGGAGCTCCTCCCGACGACCTTTTGGTCCAAATCGCCGCCCGTGGTTTCCCCCTTAGAGCGGCGCATCGAATTGCGTCCAGTATCGCGTCCCCGCGCGCCGGTCACCGCCGTGCGCGTCGTGCCGACGCCGCGGTCACCGCCGTGCTCGCGCCAGTCGCGGCTTTGACCGGCCGCACGAAAACGTGCAACGACCGGCCACGCGCCCGGCCTGACCGGTCACGAGGCCGGGGCCCTCTCGGGTTGGGCCCGGCCATATGGGCCGGCAGGTGGCCGGGGGCTCTCGGTTAGTGGCCCGGCCATATTGGCCGGCCTGCACCCGGCCTGGCCGGCCTGCCTGGAAATGCTTTTCCCTTTGGAATTAAAGCTGAATTTTTAAAACTGTGTATCTTTTCAAATATGGCTCCAAAAATTGCAAAATAAATATGAAATTGCTCAGAAAAAACATTTCCTATCTCTGGATAATATTTGCCTTGCCTTTTGAATAAATAATTTTGATGTTTAATTATGAATTCCTAAATTGGCATAAATGATAACAATTTAGGAATCTCCATAACTTATTCAATAATTGTCCAAAATTTATGAATTAAATATCCAAGTAATCAACATGTCAAATGCTATCAAACCATGCACTTATCACATCATGATCACAAACTTTTATTTGATGATATTCGTAATTTGATTAAATGAAGTAATTTCATTATTTAATGAATTTGCTAATTATTCATCGGTACTCCGAAAACTACAAATAAATTACCAAATTGATCGCAATGACGAATCCTATCCATTCATGTCATGTTCATGCATAATTGAGCCACTTCTCTAATATTTGGATAATTTATAAAGGATGGTGGTCACTAAGACAAATATGGGGTTGGTTCCAAATAATTGCACTAATTATTTGGCTCCTCATTTAAATTTGCTTTTAATTTATATAATGATATCTTTGCATCAACTTGACATGTCATCATGTGATTGAGCATTGCATCTTGAGTTCGTGTGATTTATGTGTTCTTTGCCTTTTTCTTTTGGGTATCGATAGATTCCGGAGTCGAGGGTTCCCTCTCCTACCCCGACGAGCAATACTACGCTACCCGGCAGCAAGGCAAGAGATAACCTAACCTTCTTGGCATCTAGCATCCTATGTTTGATCAAATTATTTTATCCACCATAATATTGCATGCGGTTTCAAATGTCTCTTTTGGTAAATATTAGAATATCCTATAATGCATGTTCTTCCCCGAGCCAATCACATGTATCCCTACCTATGAACCCTAGTGTTGATGTGTTGGCCGGATACAAATATAATTGTTGTATTCACATGCTTAGCTATGCTTAGCCATGCTTAAATAGATGCTTTATGTCCGTTATTTGAATTCCATAATTATTGATGTTGATGGAATGATTCGGGCATGGTGGATAATGGTGATGCTTAATTAAAATGCTAAGACGGCTCGGGTGAGTTGCCATCGGGGATGGTGTTTTGCCTCACTCTAGCCCCTAGGTGCGAGTTCTTTACCTCTTGAACCAAGACGAGCGTGCTGCCATTGGTGGGTGTATGGGCGCCTTACTAACTGAATAACTTGTGCGGGCGTATCCAAGGGTCCTCTAGTTTGCTATTTCCATTTGCCGTGTGTGTGAGCGGAAAAAGGATGATGAGGACGGTGGTGTTAGGGCGTGGCGATGGGGCGGGGTGCTGAAATAGGCGCTGAAACCTGTCCTGTGGCCACCGATGACTCTTGGATAGTCTCACGCGAGGTAAAGGTTTAACCGCGCCTGCTTGCGGCCTTCCCCGGAAGAGGGCCAACTAGGTGAGCCGGACGGTACCAATGGGTAAATTAGTACACCCCTGCAGGGGTAAATCTTTTCGAAAAGCCGTGTCCACGGTTATGGACAATCTTGGTATCGGATATAAGATCATAGACAACGATAACCTAATTGATATGGCAGCTAGAGGTTGCATAACAAACATGAGATAAAGGTTCATTTCCTCGAGGGTGAGTCGAGGGAGTGCCTTTGTGTGAGATGAGTGGTGATGGTTGCAAGTAGGTTCGCCGAGAACCGAAGATGAAAGTGTTACTCTCTTACCCCTTTATAAAAATATTCTGAGTAGACGAATGCCATGTGTCCCTTTATATTTCGGTTTATTAAAATTAGCTTTATGCAAAAGAAATACATAAACAGCTTTAGAGCCTCCGTCAGTCATTGGGCCTATATCGCCCTACTAAACTTGCGAGTACATCGTACTCAGTCTCTCTTTGCTGCCTCTATGATTTTGTATTTCAGAGGAGGACGACACCGAGCGACTAGGTGGTTTCTTCGTGGACGTCGACTACTAGTTTGGGGTTCCCAGGTGGCAGCTTGGGACCGTGGAACAAGCTGGCTGGGATGATGTTTATTGTAGGCCTCTTAGGCCCTATATTTGCTTCTTGTTGTTAGACAACACTACCCGCTTCCGCTTGTTGAATTGTTGGATCTGTGATCCTTTTGCTTGTAATATTTGTATTCTTCTCGTTATATGAGTTGCTATATAAATGTTTTGTGTCGTAGAGTCATGCTTTGTGCCAGTTCTGTTCCACAAGTCTCGATCTTTGTTTTATACATTGATGGTTGTGTTGACTACATAGCCTCTCTGTATAATTCCGGGGTCGGGGCGTTACACCGCCCGCGCGACTGCACCGGTGCATCGCGCTCGACCGGAATGACGTGTTCCGCTTGCGCCTTCGGTTCTTCATTTGCCCACGGCATGCATTGGATCGATCAAATACTGGCAGATTGTATGGGGCGAATAGTACTGGGAGAAGAGAAGATGCAAGTGCCACTTTCGGCGGCAAGCTTCAAGAGACGTGGCCACTTTACAGTTTACACTACTCGAAGCTGCTTATATATGTACTAGAAAAGTCAATTACAAAAACGAAAAAGGAAGGATGAACAAAGAACAGAAGGCGCTGCAACTTCTCGAAATCGCTCTGCTTTATAAATAAATTTAATCATACCGGCCAAACCGTGGTTGGAAAATCTCAAAACAAGCCGGTCAACCAAACTATACCAACAAAAGAGATGGAGGCGGGCCACCAACTCGAAGTCAAATAAGAAAACAGGCAAAGCCACACCGCACGAGAAGCGGCCTAGACCACCGGACACGCCAAAGATGAGGAAGCTTCACACCGAGAGAATGACACCAACGTGTTACACCCAGATGATACCTAAGCTACACGACGACGTCCCCCCAAGAGGGCAATGACACAACACGTGTCGCCGTCGCCGAGCCCACAAAGCGCTAGGGTTGGTCGCTGACCGGACGCAACAAGCAGGTAAAAACATGCCCATATTAGGCCCGAGGGGTCCCATCGCCGCCATCCACCTACAAGACTCGCCCCTCCCCCCCCCCCACCCCCCCCCCCCCCCCCCCCCCACCATCACCACCCCCGTCGCCATGGCCAAGCCGTCTCCGTTGTCGCACGGGCAGATGACGTCGCCTCCAGACGCGCCAACACACAGCAAAGCCACCACGCCAACGCCTCCTTGCCGAGCACGTCGCCCAATCCGGCCACTGCAACCCGCGCCATCAGCACCGCGAGAGAGGGAAAGAGGAGGTCCCACCGAGGGGCGGGAAAGGAGGGGAGGACTAGGGCGGCGCTAAGGTTTTGCGTCTCCGTCCCGCACGGAGGCAATGCGAGGCGCCTCTCAATAAGCTAAAACAGCCTTAGGCGGCGCAACTTGCACGCCCCGCATTAGCAGAAGCTATCATATGTCAGGTTTTACTCCCTTAATACTTTTTAATCATTTTTTCCGACAAAAAACGAAACCAATAAACAAAGTGGAACATATTATTAACCGCCACCCACACTACTGTATCATTAGGCAAACATCCAGTCCCCTCTAAAACGAGTATTTTTTATCAAATCTGGCCTTTTTACCAGACTAATCATGTATCTGGCCTCTTTTGAAAACTATTTCTATATCTGGCCTCTCAGTTCGGCGCCAATGAATTTGGAGCCGAATATGTGCATATCGGCGTCCACACGGTTTGGCACCGAACAATTTCGCTGGGACCGACCCAAATCTTACGTGGCTAGGTCGGCGCCAACCTTCATGGCGCCGAAGTATCGAGTTCAACAGTCTGCTTCTTCCGTTCGCTTGGGTTCAGGCATTTAATATGCATGCATAGCCGGTCAGTACTAATGCATGCATGTCTTGATTAGAGGCATGTGCTAATTAGCTTTATACATGCATGGCCCGATGGCCCCCGGTAACTACTCTGTGTGCTAATTTTGATTGATGTTGCCTCCACTCTGGCGTCTCGCACCTAACCAGCAACGCATACAATTTTTTTACTAATTAAGAGATTTGGCCCCATGCATGATTAGCTATAATCACTAAATGTTTACTTGCCCGAATGAGCATTTTCCTCACACCTCGGAGCCTCGGAGGATTCTAGACTGCGTTTTAGTTAGTAACATATATGGGCTAGATGTACGTGTACCATCGATCGGCAAATAATTTTTGGATCGATGACTAATCTTTGGCGGTTAGTAGATGATTAATTCTGTAATGTCGTGTGGAATTATATTAGTTACTTCTTTTGTGTATGGTTTTCTGGTATTAGAATGTGACCTATTTTATAGAGTTGGACGCCCCACAAATGGTCAAATACTTCGAAAACTTAGGCACCACTAGCCACACAGAGAATTTAGTTCAATACTAGAACACCCCGCAACAAAAAAAAAACATCACCGCCGCTGATAGTGCATTTGTCTAGGAAAATGCTTTTTTATCACGGAAATCACCTTTTTATCATGCTGATATAATTCCTATGGTTGAAGATATGTTATTAGTTTATAAACATGTATCACGACTATAATAATTAATTATATGAATTTATGGAAATTAATAAATTCATATCGTGCCAAAGTTCTAATAGAACAAAAAAATCATCTACAAAAAATTACCAGCCGATCGATGCTACATGTACAACCGTTCTAATACCAGAAAAGCATTCCAAAAAAGTTGGAATCTTTAACCTGCGAAAATTTCTAGATACACCTATTCATCCTATATAGTGGCGGAGCTACAGCATTTGGAACCAGGGTGCATAGAGGGTGCACAACATATAAAATACAGTTTTTAGGGGTGCATATGTGGTGAAAAAATGCAAATTTACAAAGAATTTTGTTTTTACCCGGGGTCCTGTTCACCCGGGTAGCAACCTTCAGCTCCGCCCCTGATCCTATATATCTAAAGATTACATCCTTGCAAGGATTATGAGGCTTCTCAGGGCCAGTGTTGTCCCGGCCCTTGGATTGGGTGTCCAAATCGATCTGGACCGTCAATTCCTAGCATTCCCCAGTGGTCATTACGATTCTACCCGTCTGGATGATTCTCTGTGTCTCTATTAGTGGCCCCAGATTTTTTTTGGTCCCGCATGAAAGGGTCAGGGTTGAATGTACCCTGCTTAATCAGCTTCGCCACTGCGGGAGGGACGCGCGCCTCCTCCCATTGGCTGGTCCCTTTTTACCCGCCTGGATATTGTTTTTCCTTCTATTGGTGGCCCCATTTTGTATGGTCCCGCATGGAAGTGTATAGGGTGCATCCAGCCCCGCGTAGGTGTGAACGGGCCGTCCGTTCCGCGGTGAGAGAAAGTCTCGCGGGGGTGGTTCCGTCCGTTCCACGGTGAGAGAAAGCCTCGCGGGGGTGGTTTGGAAATTTCGCGTAGGCTCCGGCTCGCCGTGCCTCCGTGGAGGAGGCTTCTTCGACGACGGGTACAGCTACAGGGGGCGCTGGGGTCCTCCATCGCCGCACCTCCGTCGGGGCGGGTCGCATATGCCCTCGCTATTGCTCCTTATCTTTCCTCTCCGCTGGGAAAGGTTTCACATCGCCTTTTCACCTTTGGATCTCGCTGCCTCGCTCCCCTCCTCACATTGGATCTCGCTGACCGCCGCTCCCACCGCCGATTTGGGAGTCTACCACCGCCGCGACGCCCTTCGGTCTGGAGCAATGGCACCGCACGGATCCGTCGCTGGTTGAGGTATGCGGTGCTTCGACCTCGGAACCCTCTACTCCATTCTTCGGCCTGTTTCGATCCGAACGATTGACCGTCGGCTTCTTTCCTCTGCAGGTCTCTTAGGTTGGATCCAGCTTGGCCTCCTCACATTGGATCTCGCTGACCGCCGCTCCCACCGCCGATTCGGGAGTCTACCACCGCCGCGACGCCCGCCGGTCTGGAGCAATAGCCCCGCACGGATCCGACACTGGTTAAGGTATGCGGTGCTTGGACCTTCGATTCCCCCTTTACTCCATTCTTCTGCCTATTTTCTGTTCTACCTATTCTTATGTTGGATCCAAACGATTGATCGTGGGCTTCTTTCCTCTGCAGGTCTCGCTGTCATCTGCTCAGGTTAGATCCAGCTTGACTGTAGGAAGCTCGGTTTCAGGTGCGTTTGGATACTATTCTTTTATTGGTTGTCGATTGGGTTCTACCACTGGAAATATTGTATTCAGTTTGGTTTTTTCATACCTTAGAGGTAGATTGACGACTCTCTTTTTTTAGGCTGCAGTCTATAGGTTTTTAGGTTGTACATGTGTAAATGCGGTTTCTAGGTTTCTTGGGCTGTTCGTGTGTACATGCAGTTTTTATGTTTTTTAGGCTATTCATGTGTACGTGCAGCTCCTAGGTTTATAGTAGCGATTAGGTAGAGTTGGTTGTGCTTTATTCTTATGCATTTCATGTCTCTATTTCAACATTCCTTACTCTTATTTGGTCGCAAACCAATTTGTAGAGTCTGTGTATGCAATGCCTCTAGGAATATCTCAATAAATATGAAGCTATTTTGTATGTCTCAAATTTTAGCTGATATTATGCTTTTTCTATCCCTGTTATTCATGTTCATTGTACAGGCCTAATGATTTTTTTATTAGGGAAGGTTTTCAGAAGCTGCATATCACGGTTGTTTGGTGTTACAGCCTGTCTAGAGCAATCTGTCAGGTAGTGGCCTTCCCCTTTAACTGTTTGTTATTTACTTTTTCTGCATGTGTGAGGATATATGCATGTGCATGTTGTCTGATGTGGGAGTATCTAATGATTTTACTTGCCTGGGTGTTCCCTGTTATTCATGGTCAGTGTATCGGCCTAATGATTTCCATGGGAAAGTACTTTTAGATAGTTCTCAGCTCTTTAGCTCTCTTTGCCATTTTACCTTTGAATTTACCTGGACTTGTTTACATTCAGAATGTATTTGGGTAGGAGATTCACTCAGAAATTGTTCAATGTCTATGTCTAAAATTATTTTTTTCTCTGCACTTAGTTGGCTTTGTTTCTATGTTCTATTTAGCTGATTAGAGGCAAGTGTAGTTTCTATGTGCACGAGTGTTGCTTCTTGCTAGGCTTACATGGTTAGCTTTGTTTCTGTGTTTTGTTTAGCTGATTAGAGGCATCTGTAGTATCTATGTGCATTTGTGTTGTTTCTTGCTAGGCTTACATGCTTTTTCTCACTCTGCAGGTGTGTTTATTTTTTTCTCTGCACTTAGTTGGCTTTGTTTCTATGTTCTATTTAGCTGATTAGAGGCAGGTGTAGTTTCTATGTGCACGAGTGTTGCTTCTTGCTAGGCTTACATGGTTAGCTTTGTTTCTGTGTTTTGTTTAGCTGATTAGAGGCATCTGTAGTATCTATGTGCATTTGTGTTGTTTCTTGCTAGGCTTACATGCTTTTTCTCACTCTGCAGGTGTGTTTCCCTGGATTCCTGCTGTTTGTCTATTCTTTGTGAGACTTACCACACTGGTCAGCAGGTTAGTACACAAGCTCTTAGTTTGGATCCAGCTTGCTCTCCTCACATTAAATCTTTTGGCTGTCTTGCTGTATTTTACCATCTATCCCTTCTGTCCATGCCTACATGTAGTTGACCATCTATCCCTTCTGTACATCATCTATCCCTTCTGTACATGCGTACATGTAATTTACCTAATCTTCATGTTGAATTAACAAGTTACTCAGTCACTATATACTCAATAAAACTGTTGGCCCATTGAATAAATTTTCTTTTATTTGATTCTCTTCATATTCTGTGTTAATTTACGTTTTTTTGGATGGTGTGAAAATGAAATCCACCTAAGCTTATTATGTATGTTGATATGTAAATATATGAACCTGGATGTTGTATTACTTGCGTTAGATTCAGATGATTTCAACAATTCTTAGGTAGTTCTGGTTTCCATGGGAAAGTCTTTTAGATAGTTCTCAGCTCTTCACCTCTCTTTGCCATTTTACCTTTGAATTTACCTGGACTTGTTTACAATCAGAATGTATTTGGGTAGGATATTCACTCAGAAATTGTTCAATGTCCTTAAGATTTGCTGTTTGTAGGCAGTAACTGTTTGGAGAATGGTTTTGTATTGGTGATGATGATATAGATTGATATTTGTAGACATACTCATTCATTGGCTCAAAAAATAGATAATGCAATGGCCTGTTTTTTTTCGAATTCTATTAATATTGTTCTTCTGTCTACAAACTTCTTCTGGAATCAGTAGTCTGGATAGCTGTAACTGCTTATTTCTATTCCTGCAAAAAATATTGGTGTAGGTACTTTTGGGTCTACTTGATTTCTTTTTGCCATTGTTTTTTTGTTTTTTTTATTTGATCAGAGTATTCCTATTCTTTCCTGAGGCCTTGCTGTCCATGCTTACAACTAGATGTAGTTGTTGGTTACTAATGCCAGTAGTCAATGCTTGATTTTTTTGTTTGCTTTGTTTCTATGTTCTGTTTAGCTGATTAGAGGCAGGTGTAGTTTCTATGTGCACGAGTGTTGCTTCTTCCTAGGCTTACATGGTTAGCTTTGTTTCTGTGAGGATATATGCATGTGCATGCTGTCTGATGTGGGAGTATCTAATGATTTTACCTGCCTGGGTGTTCCCTTTTATTCATGGTCAGTGTATCGGCCTAATGATTTCTTTTACCAGGGAAGGTTTTCAGAAGCTGCATATCCTTGCTTGGTGTTAGTCTGTCTGGAGCAATCTGTCAGGTACTGGCCTTACCCTCTAACTGTTCATTGTTTAGTTTTTTTACATCTCTGAGTATACATGCTTGTGCATGTTGTCTGATGTGGGAGTATCTAATGATTTTACTTGCCTGGGTGTTTTTATTTTGGTGTTGGGTAATTGTAGCTTGTGTTTACGACCGGATGTTCGTTGTCTATTCGTCTTACCTGCATTTGTTGGACATTGTTGCGTCGCAATGTGGACTTCCCTTCCATTCGTGTGTGAGCGAGGTGTCTGATGATGGTGATGTCCTAGGAGGGATTGAGCTTGAGGTCCCTACGGCTAACCATACCACTGTGCTTCAGCGTCGCTTCTTCTGGGCGTGTGCCTCTGCTGGTCTACCGTGCCCCCACAATCAGGCCGCTTTCGAAGCCATTTCTTTTCTTCAGGAGTTCTATGGGTTTGTAATCTGCGATTACAATTATCAGGGTATGTTGGCGTATAGGGAGTTAGCTCGGTCGACTAATGTTTTTGCTGCTTCCATTATTCGAACTGCTGGTTTTAACCGTGCTGGTTCCATCAGTTCTATTATTGATGTAAATGCTGCTGCCCAATGGCAGATATTGTATACACAGCTGATTAATTCAGCATGTCGGATTTAGTATGGGTTGGCATTTCTGCTCACATCAAGTTGTAACTTTATGAGATATGGCCTTGCGTGTCACTATATGACTATTATTGGATTTATTTTCTTATGGCTAACGTTCTGTACTGAGGCTCTGCCTTTGGGGCTTTTACGGTTTCTGCCTCTCTTCTTTGTTTTCGATCGCTTATTTATTTTTTATTCGTACCCAGTTCCTTGCATCCCGTTAAGGATGGGTTGGTGCTGTTGGATGCTTGGCTGACCTGAAATTTTGTCCTGGTACAAAATGTTTTCATTTATCTAGGTCTTCTTTCTATTTGTTTCCCTACAACTCAAACTTTTGTTGGGTTGCTGCTGTTGGCTCATTGTCTGACCTGAATTTTGGTCCTGCTATAAAATGTGTTTGGCTAACTAGGTCGGCTATCTGTTTGTTTCACTATAACTCAAACTTTTATCCTTTCCTCCATAGTTTGTGGGATTGGATCTTGGTTGCTTTCCATTCTGGTGTGCTGGTTTCTGTTTTCACAAAGCTTATGTCTGAAATCTCCATGCTGAATTGTTTGTATCTGCTCTTAATAATATATACTATATGTCCTGTTAGGTCCCTTTAGGTATGCAGCTGTAAATTCCTCCTCATAGAGTCTCTTTCTTTCTGTTCCATGGCTAATGCTTAACTGCTAATTGTATTGTTTGCTATCTTTAGTACAAATGGGGCATGCTTTGCATCAAACGTGTTGTTCATAATCTTATGCCTCCACGGCGACGTCCTTCCCGTGTGGTGGGTACTGTCCGATCCGTTCCACGCCGGTCTATCTTGGCGCCAGTTTGTAAGAGAAAAAGTATGCCTATCGATACTTAGTATACCTGCGTCCAAAATCTTATTTAGTGCACCTGCTTACAAGTGTTATATCCTATACTTTGTTCGTTACAATAATAGGTGACAACTGGTTGCCGCTGTTGAGCTCTACCGTCACTGCTTTTAATCGTAAAAAATGCAGATTCACGCTTAATCTGCTCCGATCTGGTTACGCAGGTGCATCCAGTGTACCTTGTGCTTTCATGCCTCTCTTCCAACCTTTTTTTTTTGTCTTACGTGCTTATTCAGCGTTACATCTTTCCGTATAGAGCATGTTGTCCATGCCCCTTTGCCTGATGACTGGACAGGTTTTTCTGCTGCCTTTGCCGAGACCTTAAAAGGTATAGTTAGGTTATCCTTCCGTGCCGTCCGTTTACCCCGTTGTCCTACCTTTTCTTTTACCCATCTTTTTAACTTAGTTTCCCACGGTGTGTCTGTATAGCGTCTTATCCAGGCCGTTCTTACCATGGCGCTCCTATATATAAGTGTTCTCATTGTCAAGCCATCTTCTGGTGGGAGGAGAGGGTGAAATGTGCGACTTCGGTGAAGAATCGGCGGGTTGTATACAACCTTTGCTGCAAGGGTGGCAAAGTTCACGTTCCTGATTTTATTGCGCCCCCACCTGTATTGGCTGACCTTTTGCACTTCGATGGTGACCGCCGTTCAAAAAAGTTTTTAGCCAAAATCAGACTTTACAATTGTTTGTTTGCCTTTACATCAATGGGAGCAAATATAGATCGGTCTGTCACTAATTCGCGTGGTCCCCCGATCTTCAAAATTTGTGGGGCTGTCCATCACCGTATTGGTTCTCTCGTGCGTAAGGAGGGCAAACCTAAATTTGTTGAGCTCTACATTTATGACACCACCAACGAAGTAAGGAATAGAATTAATGCTTTAAACAAGGATGATAAGCATGGGAGTGATTTAGATCCTGAAATTGTAGCTGCCTTGATAGAGATGCTTAATAATTGTAATCCTTTGGTCCAGACTTATAGGATGGCAAAAGAGCGCATACAGGGTAACGAAGATGAGCATGTGGCTATTCGCATTATTGCTCCCTCTCCTGGTGATGGTCCTCAGTTTAGTTTGCCCACGACTAATGAATTAGCTGCCTTGATTGTCGGTGATTTTACTGCTGACACGCCATCCCGTGATATAGTTGTTGACAATAAGAATGATGGCTTGCAGCAAATATCTTTTTTGCATCCTGCTTTCATGCCTCTCCAATATCCTTTGTTATTTCCGTATGCCGAGAGGGGGTTCCAGCTCAATGTTCCACACATTGGTTCTCCAACTGTGGCTCTCAAAAAGATGACCATGCAAGAGTACTATTGTTTTGTCTGTCATTACCGACCAGATCGCCCAAATCCATATCTTTGTTATGGTTTACTTTCTTCCCAGGCTGTTGTTGATTCAAGGGCATGCATTGATGAAAATCGATTATGGTACATCCTTAAGAATCAAGATGATCTTAGATCTGAACACCTTCAGGGTATCACAGATGCTATTGGACAGGGTTGTGTAGATGGTAATGATGTTGGAAAGCGAACTATCTTGCCTTCAAGTCATACCGGCGGCCGGCGTTACTTTGTGGAGAATTTCCAGGATGGTCTTGCCATTTGCCGTGTCCATAGCGCTCCTGATTTGTTTTCTACTTTTACGTGTAATCCAAAGTGGCCTGAAATTACTGAGGCGCTACTGCTAGAGCCTGGCCAACAACCATGTGATAGGGCTGATATCATTGTTAGGGTCTATGGGCTCAAGCTTGCTGAGTATATAGATGATGTTAGAGCTGGTCGTATCTTTGGCCCTGTAAAGGCTGGTACTAATTCTTTTCTCTACATTGCATTTCACCATATGCTCATGCTATTCAGTCTCCGCTTATATGTTATTTACATGTTATGTATTGTTTACTGCAGTTCTATATACTGTCGAATTCCAGAAGCGAGGTCTGCCGCACGCTCATATCCTTATTTGGCAAGACGCAGATAAAGATCGTCAGGTTAGTGCAACATTAATCGATTCCTACATTTCTGCTGAAATTCCAGACCCTCTTGTGGATCCTTTAGGATATGTTTTGGTTTCTGAATTTATGATGCATGGACCCTGTGGTAAACTAAATGATAAGTGTGTTTGCATGAAAGATAATGAGTGTTCAAAACATTATCCAAAATTGTTCCAACCTGAAACAACTATTGATGAGAATGGCTTCGCCCTCTATAGACGTCCTGATAATGGTCGTTTCATTTATAAAAATGGGAAAAAACTTAACAATCAATGGGTTGTTCCCTATAACATGACTTTGCTTAAGAAATATCAGGCCCACATTAATGTAGAATGGTGTAATAAGACACAGGTCATGAAATATCTTTTTAAATATGTGACTAAAGGGCCTGATTATTCTAAGGTGCTGCTTGAGAGAATCAAGGGTAAAGGGGTAACTGGGGGGGTTGAAAAACATGCTGCGGTAGACGAGATAGCTGAATACATACAGTGTAGATACATATGCGAATATGATGCACTTTGGCGTGTTTTTGGATACAGTATTCACACAAAGTATCCTGCTGTCGAAAGATTGCCAGTCCATTTACCTGATAAAAATACTATTAGATTTCGAGCTGGTGCAGTACTGACAAAAATTATCGACACTGGTTTCTTGAGAAAAACTATGCTGACAGAATGGTTTGTAGCAAATCAGACTTTCCAAAATGCTCGGACCCTAACCTACTGTGACTTTCCCACAAGGTGGACATGGGATTCCCAGAGTAGATCTTGGCATGAGAGAGGAGGTGGTGAAAAGATAGGTCGTGTTTACTATGTGCAGCCTACCAGCGGTGAGCTGTACTACTTGCGATCACTGTTGATGATTGTTAAGGGTGCCACTTCCTATGCTGATCTAAGATCATTTGAAGGTCATACTTACCTTACCTTCAAAGAGGCATGTGCCGCTCGGGGTCTGTTGGGTGATGATACTGAGTGGTACCGAGCTTTTGACGAAGCTTTGGTTTGGGGCTTTGCTCCACGTCTACGTCAGTTATTTGTCATTATGCTTATAAATTGTAGGGTCAAAAGTGAGAAGGAGTTCTTTGATCGGTATTGGCTTGAGCTGGCTGATGACATTCAGTATGGTATGAGGAAAGCACGGCGTGACAATACCTATGTGGTTCCCGTAGATCAGCTTAGGGATATGCTGTTGGACGAACTTGCTGATCTTTTCCTTCTAAATAGTTCCAAAATTACTGACTTTGATTTGCCTCCTAAATCGACATATGAAAACACATCTTATGACAATAGACTCCTACAAGAAGAGATGTCATACGATTCTGCCCAGCTAGCAAAACAGGCTATCCTCTTATTTGCCAAGCTTAATGTTGATCAAACCTCTGCCTTCAAAGAAATTGTTGCCACTGTCCTCGATAAAAAACCTGCTTTTTTCTTTGTTTCTGGATCTGGTGGAACTGGCAAAACCTTTTTGTGGAATGCAATTGTTTCATTTCTTCGCGGTGAACGGAAAATTGTTCTTACTGTTGCCTCCTCAGGGGTCGCATCTCTTCTGCTTCCTGGTGGAAGAACCGCTCATTCCCGTTTTAAAATACCTATTCCAATCGATGAAACTTCCTTCTGTGAAACTAAAAGAGGTACCAATCTGAGTAGACTTATTCAAGAAACTTCTCTTATAATCTGGGATGAAGCCCTGATGGCAGACAGAAAGTGTCTCGAGTCTTTGGATAGAACCTTGCGAGATATTATGTCTGTTGATGACCTGTTACTTGCTAATATTCCGTTTGGTGGTATAGTTGTTGTCCTGGGTGGGGATCTTAGACAAATTCTACCTGTCATTGAGGGTGGTACCCGTCAGCAAATAGTTGCCGCAACTATCACTAACTCGCCTCTGTGGCAGCAAGTCAAGTATCTGGAATTAACAGAAAACATGAGATTAGCAATGCCCGGTGCTTGTGCTTCGGTACAACAAGAGGTGGCTCTATTTAGCGATTGGGTGCTAGAACTTGGTGAAGGTAAACTTCCAATGACTGTAAGAGATGGTGAGGTTACCCCGACTTGGATTCAGATTCCAAAGGACATGTTGATTCAGACCGACAAGAATAAGGTCGAGGCCATCGTTCTGTCCACATATGTTGATTTTCGTAATAACTATACCGACAGCACATACTTACAGGAACGCGCCATCCTAGCTCCGACTAATGAAATAGCCGACGTGGTTAACGACTTTGTGCTCTCTATGGTGCCTACACAAGTTAAGGAATACTTCAGTTCAGATTCAATTGCTGCTTCGCCTGATGCGGTTCAGGAGGCAGATGTTTTCTATCCTCCTGAATTTCTAAACGTACAGTCTGTTGTTAATTTTCCTGAACATAAATTGGTTTTGAAAAAAGGTGCCCCGATCATGCTTCTTAGGAACCTAAGCCAGTCCACTGGTATGTGCAATGGCACACGCTTGATTATCACAGAACTTGCGGATCGTGTTATCCAAGCTGTTATTCTTACTGGTTCTCATGTAGGCCACACTGTCTATATTCCTAGAATCGAACTAACAGCTAAGAAAACCAAATGGCCGTTTGTTCTTCAGCGCCGTCAATTTCCTATTCGTCTCTGCTATGCTATGACCATAAATAAAAGCCAAGGTCAGACTTTGACTTATGTTGGCTTATATTTAAAGCAACCGGTTTTCTCGCATGGACAATTATATGTTGCTGTGTCCCGTGTAAAATCTAGGAAATCTTTGAAAATACTGATTGAGAATGCTGATGGCACATGTGGTTCTCAGACCCAGAATATTGTTTATCCTGAGGTCTTTCGGACCGACAGGTCCGCTTGACAATCTACCATTACCCTCTTTTGGACAATGTATTTTGCGGTGTTTTGTGCACACCTAAATAGATGCTGATACAGTTGGTCAGTTAAATATATGCTAATAGAGTTGATTAGTTAATATTTTGTCCTATGTGTTAATTCCCTCCAGAGTATCATACCAGTGAGTACTTTTTTACTGCTTTTGTTCATTTGAAATTAAATCTACTTCATTTATCTAGGCTTTTGTTATTCTGTCTACATTTCCCACTCTCTGTTGGCCGATTTGTTCCTGTTTACCCGTCATTTAATCGATGTTCAATCTTTTGTGGTACTTACCTTACTACTTTATATTTTTTTCACCAACCATTCATATTTTGCTTATTCAGTCATACCATCATTTTTTTGTGTACCTAGATGCCGATCAGTACGCTTGCTGAGGTCAACAGGAGCAGCAAGTACTGGAATGTTTGTGTGTATGTGTCACGCCTGTGGCACCACCGTGGAGGAACTGACAATGGGCCTATCCAACATACTGATATGGTGTTGATTGATACACAGGTTAGTTACTTAGGATGTTGGTTTACACTTCCCTGACGTGCTTCTACCTTGCCATGCAGTACTCACTCATTGTGCTGCCCTTTGTTGCATGTAGGGAAACCACATGTATGGAGAGATCCCAACTGACTGTGTTGAAAAGTTTATGGACGTGATTCAAGAAGGACTTATCTATGACCTTGGAAGGTTCATGGTTTATCCAAAGAAGACCCATTTCAGGGCAGTTGAGGGGCCATGGATGATCAAGTTTGGTCGGTACACAAGTGTCCAAGAAAAGTTTAATGTTCAGGAGGAATTCCCATTTTGCACCTTCTCTTTGACTCCCATCACTGAACTCTCAAGCTCTAATGATATACCTATTCGGTTCACAGGTAATTCTATGCTTTCCTTCATGTGCTCTCATGTGCTATCTTTAAACCTGTTCTGATTTGAAATCGGTCCTTATTACTATCATGACTCTTAAATGTGATACCTTCTACCTTCTTTTTCTTTTTGTTATTTTTTCCCTTTCTTACAGACAATGCGTACTGAGCCACTATGGTATCTGCATGTAGAGGACTATTTATCTTTATTTTCTGCTTATGCAGATGTGGCTGGTGTGATCACGGGTGTTTCATCTGCTACCCAATACCATTCTGCCAGTCGTACAGATCCATCTACAAAGAGGATCATATACCTGTCTGATGTTTCGTACGTACTCACTCATGCGGTTCCTTTTTTTGCAATCTATTTCGTCATAATTTTAGTATTTTCTCTTTGCTGATTTGGGTCTTCGTTGCTGGCAGTGGGCATCAAATCAGTATTGTTTTATGGGGTGAACGCGCAATAGCATTCGAGGGTGACTGGGTTCTTGAGACTAGCAAGGAGAGCCCTGTGATTGCCATCTTTGTTGGCTGTCTGGTGAAGAATTATGACGGTCGGTGCACCAACTTATCCTCTTTTATCTCATCATTCGTTGCCTTACTGTTTACAACCTAATAAGATGTCATTACTCCTCCTTTATAGGTCGTAGAGGACTAAGTGGTAACGCTTCATGCCGTTGGTACATTAATGAAGATCTGCCAGAGATAAATGCAATACACGCAAGGTTGGTTCATACACATTTGCATACTTGGATACTCTGATGGTGTTTATGTGCTTTCCACACATTTCTTATTATGTGGGTACTTTCTTTGTTCCTAGATTGAAAGACAAAATTCCTGAGATAGAACCCATCTCACTTCCAAACCAGACAGCTGCAGAGATAAGTGCCCAGGTTGACCTTCAAACAAAAACTTTGGGTGAACTCATAGACCTCGACATCTGGCAACATGAGGTATGCTCCAACACACATCTGTGTTATAATGTTTATTATAGTTGATTCCCATTATTTGTGTGTTCTCGCAGGCTAACCCTTCTGTTTTTTTTTCAAGCATACCAAGTTCTTCTGCACTGCCACGGTCCTAAGGCTTAGTCCTTCACAAAGGTGGTGGTTCTTCTCTTGCAACACTTTTCATAAATCAGCCATTCCATATGGGGCTGCATATAGGTGCTCTGATCCAGGATGCACCGATGTTAAAGCAACACCTAGGTAAATTCAGTCGAATTTTCATTTCAATCACAGGTTTTCCTCAGGGTAACTAATGCTTTCTCCTCTGCTTGACAGGTATCGTCTTTGTTACATTGGTGGTGATGCTCAAGATGAGATTGAGTTTGTCTTCTTTGATCGAATGGGCAAAGAGATCATTGGCAAGCCGCTCATCAGTATGCTACGTGCTGGCCACTCAAGTAATACCCCTTTGGAAGATATAGTGAATTCCAAGAGGGGAGATGTATCAATTCCAAGGGAATTAGCTGCTGTTGTTTCAACCAAGTATACATTTGTTGTGCAAGTGACTTCTAAGAGCTTTGAATCTGAGTCTAGCAAACCATCCTACCAAGTGCATAGGATTGCTACAGACTTTGGGAAGCAGGCACATTCTTCTGCTCTGCGACACAAACCTGCGCCAGAAATTGCATCCTCAAGCAAGTCTCTTCTAATGCTTGGGTCACCGACTGGAGGAAGCAGTACTTCTACACTAGATGCTCCCCAGGCTTCAAATGACTCAGGCGACACAAATGTGAGTTACGAGTTATCTTTGTCATACAGATAGGTCTTCATTCATGGACAGTAGTCAATACTTGATTTTTTTATTTACCTTTCTTTGTGTGTTTTGTCTAGCTTAGTAAATTACTTTTATTCTTTGCTGGTTATTGGTATAGTTTTTGGCTGTATGTGTTGCAGATGTGTTCTTTCTTGCACGGCTACTTTTAGTTCTGCTACGCAAAAATAATAACTATCAGTTATTTTGTTACGCATTATTATATTGTTGAAGCCATCTAGAGTTTGTGAAGAAAATAAATTGTCACATCAATATCATGCTAAATAAAAAATCAAAACTGAGCTTCAGTATATAGCCTCATAAATGTTTTAGTTTTTTCTACCAACTATCTCAGACTTCATATTTTTTATTAAATAAAAAAAATTGGTTTCTGATTAGTTATAATATAGACACATTTGTTACTTATTAGTTGCTGATATTACCTTATTGCACCAGTCTGCCAAGATTCCAACTGGTGAGTTGACCCCTACTTCCGTTAACAAGCTTCCAAATCTAAGGTAATTACAACAGCTCCTGTACTTCATCACTATGTTTTAGCCCGCTATTTCCTAATAAATTCTCCTGCCTCACATGTACAGGAACAAAACTGTTCCAGCTACTTCAGCTGTGCACAAGGCTTTACTTCAAGGAGATGGCAATGAAGATCATACTGGACAGGTAATTCGATGGCTCTTACTCCACTTAGCTTATTTACAAGGATTGAGCTAATTGAACACATAGCCCCTGTTAGCAATAACTAAGGTAGCAGAATATATTATCATGTAATCAACTACAAATTTATGCATTCTACGTTCAGAATATTTCCTTCCAGTAATTTAGCTTCCCCCCGTTAAACCATCTTCTGATTTTCCCCTCTTATATGTTTACCTTACGGATAGTACTATTGCTATACGATAGCTACTTCCATCATATATTGGACATATTAATCATTCTACACTTCAATACCATTTTACAGGATATACTGATTGGCTCTCAAGCAGTTACAACCCTTACAATTGATGGATCAACTGTGAAAGATCCTTTACCATCTAAAGATCCTGCTGTTCCTGATATGGGCTCTCAGATTATCAAGAAATTAGAAATAGCTTCAGGAAAACTGGAAGCTTCGCCCGCTGGTAAAATAACAAGTGTAGCAGCTCCAGAAAACAAAGACCTTCATGAGGAGTTGGCATCCCAGGGCTCTGAGACTGTACCTACAACAACATCAACTCTTGAACCTTCCCCTGATAAGAGGTTTGTTTACCCTGATCTCAAGTAACCTTATTTCTATTTTGGGTATCTAATATCCTTTCTATCCATGTTCAAATGTGACATGTTCTCTCTTTATTCTAGGCGCAAGGCAGCGAAAAGTGGAAGTGGTGCTGTGGCAAAGAAAAACAAACCCTAGGTCTCCAGAAATGCTACTGCTTAAGGTCTGCCCTAAACATACTTTTTGTTGTTTCAGTCCACTCAAACCAAATTATCTCTTAATTCTGAACTTGGTTCATGCAGGACAAGCTTATTTTGCATGTACATAGTCTATGCCTGTTACTATCCAGATCTCATGTATGACAGCGATGAGCTGACCTCTATGAACAATCTCCACCTGTAGATCAGTCTTATGCCTCTCCATCAACCTATCGTACCTGCCAGTTAGTATCAGTGTTATATGTGTGTTGATATGTACTTATTGAACTATTAGCTATGTTTCCGTGTTCCCGCTATCTATGTTTACCTATTTATGTGATAGTTCGGAATGTTGTAATGAAAAACATATCTATCCTTCAGACTTATATGGGTGTAGATTTTGTGTAAGAGCAATTATGGGTGTACACTTTGTATATGTAAGAGCAATGTGCTTTGCTCTAAAACTATAATGCCACTGCTATATATATTAACTACTGTCTATTGTATCGTTTGGTACCAATCAGGCATCATTGTCAATTAAAATATTATAACCAAGTCTGTCTTCTTTTCTTTATATCCTTGGAAATGTCCATTTTTTTTTATCAACAATTATATTTCAAAGTCTCTACAGATTGATACTAAGCTATTTAAGTATCCGTTGCATGTTTAGACTATCAGTGGATCTGGTGATTTAATGATACCTTATACATATTATAACCAGGGTGATATACTAAGTAGTGAGAACCATACGTTTTATCTTACGAAAGAAAGGCTTCGCTGGCAGTACTCTGAATAATGTAAGCAAAAATCACCATCACTCTGATTCATGGAGGCAAACAGAAATAAAAAATAGTATAAGTTGTTGTGTTAGATAGTTTACCCAGCGATCATACCTATGTTATGTCACTTTGGTACAAAATTTGAGACTACCACCCTGCTGATTTAATGATACCTTATACATATGCTATCATACCTATAAACCAATTTTCATCTTTTCTAAAATAGTAGTACCTATAAACCAATTTTCATCTTTTCTAAAATAGTAGTGTGATTTATGTGCTCGATCTATATATGTTACCCTGCAACCGACAACATACCTGCATGATTATGCTATTATCATTCTATTTAGCCTATACTTATGTATATTTACCGGCTTCTTATAATCTGTATAAAATGCGTCAACTACGGGCAAAATATTAACAGACCCAAAAAGTGCCGCGCGGCAGGCCGCGCTTTGAAATCTAGTATCCTATATCCTATATAGGAACGGAGAGAGTACTAATTAAAACAGAGTTTCAAATCCCCGAGCCCATGGTGTGAGTAAAATGCTCATTCGTCCAACCAAATATCTAGTGATGGTAGCTAATCCCTTAATTAGCAAGAAGATAAAAAAATACTTATATGCGTGGCTGGCTAGGTGTTGCATGCGAGACCGGAGCCAATATCGATCAAAATTACTAGGACACAGACACACAGTGGCCATGCATGAATAAATCTAATTGCCCATGTCCCTAATGAAGGCATGCACCGGCCATACATGCATATTAAATGTCTAGGCCCAGACGAATCGGAAGGCCAAACAGCAGGACTTCGGCGCCAGGGAGGTTGGCGCCGACCTAGCCACCTCGGATTTTTTGCTGAACCCAGCAGCGAACTTCGGCGCGTAGTTGGAATGGCGCCGACATGCACTAGTTCAGCTTCATTGGAAATGACGCAGATCCGAGGGGACAGATTTGGAAATAGTTTTCGGAAACGGCTAGATCTACAATTAGTTAGAAAAAACAGTAAGATTTGGCAAAAAAAAATACCTAAAACGACTTCCTATTACAGGCTGAAAGCAACAAGCATCAGCATCAGTCACACCATCCGCATTACAAAACGGCCATACCAGACTACAAGGCTCCACCAACACACAAGACTTGTGTGTTTGACTAACTCCCAGGTCATCCTTCTCCTCGATGGCGTCGAACCTTGCTTTGGCGTTGAACGCCTGAGCCACCTTAGATAGCAGCGATGCCATGGTTATTTGAGGTTGTCGACCGTCTATCTGCAAGCACGATCGGTGAGATATCAAGTATGAAATTTGCACACAATGCTACTCGGGTCATCAGGAAAGATTTTATCAGAGCAGCAGAATATCTAGTTTTCCACAAAGCCCAGATCATAGCAGCCACTCCCACGACTACCATACTCTTAACTTTTCTTGAAAAATTCCAGATCCACACTCCTAACTAGAAAGACAAGTACATCTGATTACCCCCCAGAGATATCTAGCCAAAGCACATTCGAAGACAAGGTGATGTACAGTCTCTAGACAATCACAAAACATACACTTTGCTCTTTACCCTTCCAACCTCTATACAAAAGGTTGTCCTTAGTTAGGATGCTATTTTGGGCAGCCACTTGACTTGAGACAGTTTTCTATGCGGCCACTTGACTTGAGACAACTTAGGGCCTCTTTGGATTCAAGGAATTTCAAAGGATTTTCATAGGATTTTAATCCTTAGGAATTTTTCCCATGGATTGCCTTTGGTTTAAAGGAATGGTGCTACTAAAATCCTATAGATTGGATTCCTATGCCTCAATTCCATAGGAATTTGAACATCCACTCCAACCTCTTTTTTAGACTCAAGCGCGTAGGATCGAGACACTTTTTCTGTGTTTTTCCTACATCTTATCCAAACGACAATTCCTGCAGCTTTCCTGTGTTTTATCATCCTCTGTTTTGCATTTGCAAACCCGTAAAATTACTGTGTTTTTCATATTCCTGTGTTTTTTCAACCCTGTGATCCAAAGAGGCCCTTAAGGGGGGCAGCGTTTTGGAACCTGAGTCCAGATGATCTTGGTATCAGGACCATTCATTGGAGCTACGGGATGTGTGCATAGCTATTTAAGAGGACATATACGATGCGATGGATATTGCTGTAATGGACCATGTTAGGGAGTAGGTATGCCTGTACATCCCCCACAGACGATACACATTTAATGACGCTGGTCGACTCCGTTGTGACGGCGTATCGATGGACGTTTTCTCTTGTTGTACGATGCAAGACGGGGACCATTGACAAAGTCTGAACGTGGGGTCGAACAAAGGAGGTGCTCGTCTTCCTTCTTCCGCCGCCATCTGGGGGGCCGTCGCGCTAACAGCTGATACCACGGAAGCAGCAGAAGTGTGGAACAGAGGCAACAGACACTCGGAGAGAGGACATGCCACCATGGTGTGAAAATGACAGAGTCAAGGAACGCCGCACCAGGGAGCGTGGATGGGTCGCCGGTGGGAGAGTAGTAGAGCACTGTCGTCAGGAGCGTCGAAGTCGGCGTAACCCGGGTCGCCATCTTGAAGACCAGCAGGAGCAGCAACATCAGAGTGGGAATGGGTTGGGCTCACACGAGGCGGAGCTATGTGTAGCTCAGGGGGGCCGCCAAGAATTTTTGGCCTATATACTAGTACTTTTCGGCCTTTTTACTATCAAAATCACTGATACTTAGCCCATTTACCCCCCCCCCCCCCCAACACTGGCCCAAGATGTATTTGGAGCAATTTGCCCCCCAAACCAGTCAGCCCAAGCTCCTCACACATCTGGGCGGCGGAGCAGCCGAGACGTCCCGAGCCGTGGACCTGTGGTCGCGGCAACTGCACTGACGAAGGAACAGAGAGGGACGCGCCAGGGTAGAGCAAGTGCGAGGGGAGCGATCCTAGTACTTGGACAGACGGGTCGAGTGGCAGGGGCGCCGGTGAGGAGTCGGAGGCCGGCGGTACAGAGTCATCCGTGTTGTTGCTAGAGTCACTCGCTAGCAGAAAACCCCCAATCCTTGCTTGCATTCCTTTGTGGTTGCCAACGTTGATCCTCCCGGCCGTGGTAGCTGTCTCAGTCCACTCCGCCACCGCCGCGCCCGTCATTCTCATGGCGCTAGCTGTTAGCCATAATCTTGATTCATGTATCTGCATTTAGTTTAGTTTCAGTCATGCATAGTTTAGGTGATCAGAGCAGCTTGCCTTGCAGCAGTACGTGTGTAGGAATCCTAGTTCATCAGGTGTGTGCAGGGTGAGATGTCAAAGGTCGTGCGATGCGACGATGACGAGATGCCCTATGACCGCGTGAAGTGGCACACCCGTGCGAGACGGATGTTGCATGCAGGATCAGGAGCTAAGGATCAGGAGCTAACGGGCTGCACAAGAAAATAGCCGAGTAAGTCAAGAAGTTGTTAGTGCATGCGTTGAGTTAGTTAGTTGCACGGCCACGCATGTAGCTAGTGGGGTGAGTGCCTGACTAGTGGTGTTAGTGGAGAGTGTGGCCTCCGGCCGTGTGGGTGTGTTAGTCTATTTAAGGCATTGTAATCATGTTTCAGTTTGAGTGATTAAGTGAAGAGAAAAGCTCGGCTTCTGTGTGAGGCTGTCCAAGGCCAAAACTCTAGACTACATTGTTGTTCTTGTATGAGCTGTGAGAGACAGCTAGAGGTAGAAGAAGTGGGGGCTGCCTTTGGCAGTCCCTACATTTGGTATCAGAGCCCGAAGGTCCGAGGCGGGAGCGGCGGCGCGGTGGCCTCCATGTGAGGTGGTGGCCGCGGCGCAAGGAGGAGGCCGGTGGTGGCGTGATGCCGCTGGCGGCCGGTTGCGGTGTGAAGCCGCAAGATGGAGGCGGTGTGGTGATCGGCGTCGTCCACGTCAAGAGGAGATCGTTGTGTTCCTCAAGATGGCGTGGTGAGCGACGACGCGACGGCGTCGTCCACGTCAAGAGGTGGCTGCTGTGTGCGGCAACATGATGTGGTGACCGACGTTGCGATGGCGTCGTTCGCCACGGCTGGCTGCGGGTGATCCGCATCGAAGATTAGGAAATCAAGAATAGGGGGAAAATGTTAGCCATAATCTTGATTCGTGTATATGCATTTAGTTTAGTTTCAGTCATGCATAGTTTAGGTGATCAGAGCAGCTTGCCTTGCAGCAGTACGTGTGTAGGAATCCTAGTTCATCAGGTGTGTGCAGGGTGAGATGTCAAAGGTCGTGCGATGCGACGATGACGAGATGCCCTATGACCGCGTGAAGTGGCGCACCCGTGCGAGACGGATGTTGCATGCAGGATCAGGAGCTAAGGATCAGGAGCTAACGGGCTGCACAAGAAAATAGCCGAGTAAGTCAAGAAGTTGTTAGTGCATGCGTTGAGTTAGTTAGTTGCACAACCACGCATGTAGCTAGTGGGCATGTAGCTAGTGGGGTGCGTGCCTGACTAGTGGTGTTAGTGGAGAGTGTGGCCTCCGGCCGTGTGGGTGTGTTAGTCTATTTAAGGCATTGTAATCATGTTTCAGTTTGAGTGATTAAGTGAAAAGAAAAGTTCGGCTGTGTGAGGCAGTCCGAGGCCAAACTCTAGACTCCATTGTTGTTCTTGTGTGAGCTGTGAGAGGCAGCATTTTTCGTTTGTTCTCGTAGTTTAGTTTACTTTTTTACTTTCAGTTTTGTTATTACTTTATTTTAGTTAATTGTGTTACTTTATAATACTCTTGTATTATTGTTATTCTAAAAATTTCCAGAGTAAACTATTTAGGTGTGCACCATAGCTGCAGTGTATTTATACACGTGTAACCGCAGTTGTGGGGGATTAAGAGCCTTCCTTTAAGCTCTCTTGGGATGACTTCCTGTGAAAATACTTGCAACAACCTTGTGCACTTGCAGGCATCAAGGACGCCTCTTGGATGCAGTCGACTGACGAGAGGCGCCTTCGTGCCACACCTTTGCGGCCTCCATCATGGATGCATGTTCCACCTACAAGTACAACCAACCTCCTTCAAAAGGTTGACAGAGATCCTTGAAGAGGTAGTTGTCTTCATCCATAATCAGGAAGGCAAAACTCACCAAGAGAGCATCAACAATGCCATCCAGGAGGATGTTCATGCAATGATTCCCCGCCATTTCCTCCCTCATTATTCGTAGGACCGTTGTAGCCCGATAGGTCCAGCATGGATGGGGCAATTCTGCTCTCGCATTATGGGAGACCCTGCCGCAGTGGGGAACGTCTGACTCGTCCAGCCAGCGCGGGTCTGACTCGACCTCGTTTTCCTCTGCCTTGCGCGACTCAAGGCGTTCCCCAAACCTCATTGTGCACACCTCATACTAGGCCTCCACGGACACGCCGGAGGAGGAATGCTCGATGCTACCTGACATCCCCTCAAGATCCAGGAAGAGGAATGGGAGCGTGGATAGGAACGGGCGAGTGGGGAACACGGAGAAGTTTTTCTTGTAAAGACTCGGACTAAGAGGATCCCGCTCCTGCACCTTCCCAATCGCTCTTACATTATACCTTGGCGCCTTCCCCAAAGCAAGACCTACATCTACTGTACACGTGTCAACATCTAGGAACAAGAGTCATAATCAAACAGTTCATGATCTGTTCAAATCCCTGCCCTCAAGACGGGACTAATGCAGCAAAAGTCTCCGCAAAGGCCCTGACAACCAGAAAGAGCGTTGAAAGCCCCATTTTACAAGATGCAAAGGCAAGCTAAAAGGATAAACTAGTTCGAGATACGATCCGGCAAAAGGCCAACATAACAATTAGTGTTGCCTCTTGAGGATCTACTCTTCGCCAGACGAAGAGCAGTCCGATGCAATGTCCATGTTACTCTCCACGCAACAGGACTTCTAGCACATTGAGTTATCGAAAATCTTGACAATGAACCCATCTAGCCCATTGAAATGGAAGTAAAGGAAATACCCCCGTTGGATGTCGTATGACCGGGCAAACTGCCTCCAGACCCGGTCAAAAGACAATCGACCCGCACCTTCACTCCTCAGAGCTGCCTCCCAAAGGTCCTTGACGCATTCCGCCATATTCAAGACCAATCGACGAAGCCCCAGACCTTCCAGCGTCAGCACAACCCTGTCAGGGAGCGGCTGCCTCTTCCCAACACGGTGCACGGAATCAGGAGCTCATGGACACTTAAGCCATATTGCAGCTCCCCAAAGGAGTCTGAAGGCGTTGAGAGCAAGGCCCACGACCATGTCCTAGTTCGCGCTTGCGTCCATGTTCGCTTTTGTTTTCTTCAGGAGTCCGCGCCATGACCACCAGCAAGCTGATAAAGGGGAAGGGCATGGGTTCAACGGATTGAAAATGGACGAGAAAGAGCTAAGAAGGTCGTCGCCCCTCTTTAATGAAGTTCGGACACATAGGGAGGCGCGAGCACCTCCAACCCGGCACAGAATGGAGTCATTCCTTCCCTAAGAAGAAACCACTCTGCCACCATTGTTTGCAGGGTCCAAGATGACTGGTCTAAACAACACGTCTTTTTAGGACAGAAGGGCACTCGATTGCCCTCACAATCAAGGCATGCAGGAGATACGAACAGAAGCGAACATATCTCATACTGACTGAACAACGGTGGCCCCCACTCCTAATTGGGCATCGCCTCGGTGACCGAGTAGACTCCGCCGGGCCCACACCCGAGAGCTACTATCGTCTTCGTGGATCAGGGGGTTGATGTCTACACACGCTTCTATTCTTGTAGACAGTGTTGGGCCTCCAAGAGCAGAGGTTTGTAGAACAGCAGCAAGTTTCCCTTAAGTGAATCACCCAAGGTTTATCGAACTCAGGGAGATAGAGGTCAAAGGTATCCCTCTCAAGCAACCCTGCAAACACAATACAAAAAGTCTCTTGTGTCCCCAACACACCCAATACACTTGTCAGATGTATAGGTGCACTAGTTCGGCGAAGAGATAGTGAAATACAAGTAATATGGATGATTATAAGTAGTAATTGCAATCTGAAATAAAAATGGCAGCAAGCAAACATGTAGCAGAACTTGTTGTAAACGGTGTTTCAATGCTTAGAAACAAGGCCTAGGGATCATACTTTCACCAGTGGTCACTCTCAACAATGCAATCATAATTGAATATAAATATAAGCACTTCAATATACTACTCCGAAGTATTCTCTGGCTGGATAACGAACACTAATTCATTGTGTAGGAATGCAAAAGCACGCCTCAAACATATATTTCCAAGTACTAATGAATACCCCACACTGGACCATGAGCATTCATAGGAGGTACTAACACACCACAATTTCATAGAGACATCCAACTCAAATAATAAATCAGTGAACAAGTATCTTGTGAAATATAGCCTAAAGACCCACATGGTGCACACACTGTCACCTTTACACATGTGGGACAAGGAGTCTCCGGAGATCACATAAATAAAGCCCACTTGAGTAACATAACAACATCTAGATTGCAAAGCTCATGATCACATATAGATCACATCATGGGAGAGAGAGATATAGACCACATGGCTACCGGTACGGCCCTCAGCCCTGAGGGAGAACTACTCCCTCCTCATCATGGGAGTCAGCAACGGCGATGAAGATGGTGGTGGAGTCGATGGAGATGGCTCCGGGGGCACTTCCCCGTCCCGGCAGGGTGCCAGAACAGAGACTTCTGTCCCCCGACACTTGTCGGCGATGGCGGCGGCGCTGCAGATGTTTCTTTGGATTATGACGGGGTTCGTCTAGGTTTTATGCGTCGGGGGCAATATATAGGCGAAAGGGCGGCATCGGAGGGCTCCCGTGGGCCCCACACCACCTGGTGGCGCGGCAGGCATGGGTCCCGCGCCACCCTATGGTGTGGCCGGCCCACGGCCCTCCAGGTCCTCTCCTTCGGGCTCCGTGTAGTCCATTGAATTATAAGACTGCTGCTTTTTGTCCCGTCCAATTCCGAGAATATTTCCTTAAGTACTTTTCTGAAATGGGAAAACAGCAGAAAACAGGAACTGGCACTGTGGCATCTTGTTAATAGGTTAGTTCTAGAAAATGCATAAAAATACTATAAGATGTAAACAAAACATGTAGCAAATGGTATGAAAACAAGCATGGATCATAAGAAATTATAGATACGTTGGAGACGTATCAGGGGTCCCACGAAGACGCTCTATGTCTGGGCCCCCGCTGCCATCCACCTACGGCCAGGGGGCTGGCCCCCAATGGCCCACGAACCAAGAGCAAGCACCGGGGTCCTGCAACCCCGGCAATACCAGAAATGTCAGGGAAAACATTTCATAGGCCTTCTCGGGAAAGGCAGTGCACTGTGGCCGACGTGCGGTATGGCTCTCCCCCTCGAGGCGCGAGCATGACGCCACCTGCGGCATGGCCTTGGACGATGTCGAACGACAAGACAAGACCATGCACCACCTGACGGGGCACGGGCCGACAATACATGATGCCCCCCAACAAGACGAGGCACCATTATCACATCATGACGGGCCAGCCGCCAGGCGTGCCGCGCTCAGACCGATGGGTCCTTCAATGTGCTCGATACAGAGGGAGGCATTTCCCTGTGCATGACCGCCCTGCCGGATGAGTTCGGCGACTCCTCCCATACCGAGGCGTGCCGCGTACTGTTGCCCGTGTCACAAGCTGGATGAGCTATGTAGTGACCCCTTTCTAGTTTAAAAGGAGGCACTTGGCTTCCAAAAGAAGGGATCGGTTTTTGGAGAGGAGATAGGAGAAGGTGAAAAAAGGCTATGCTGGAGAAGATGGCAGACGCAACGCCGGCGAAGGAGTGGAACAAACCTGCTCCGAAGAGCCAGACGGTCGGGCAGGATGTGTTCTGATCTCCAGCCAGTTGTAGGATTAGCCTCTCCTCTCATAGGTCCTTCCACGTGAAAGGGGGAAGGACATTGTTGTAACCTTGATCTCAAGCACCTTACATATATATATAGTCCAAGCAGGAGTAGAATGTTACGCCTCGCGGCTACCTGAACCTGGGTAAATCGTTGTGTGTTGTGACATGATACTTGGAACGTGTTGACGTCCACTGTCGAACAAATAAAAGGGTGTCTAACATCCTCGGTGTCTGGATTTCCACACTCGATAATATTGATTTGGTATTGTAGACGATGACACTTTTATCAATGTATTAGGTTAAACCTTATAAAGTTTGAGTTTGAAGGAAAAAATACACGCTAACATATTTTTGGAGGAGATTAATTCCATTTCCACTAATTTATCAACGGAAATAATTTGTTGTTACAAGACAGCAAAAGTGCAAAACGAACATGTCTCTGTGTAATTTGGAGGTAACCGAATTATAAGCTAACAGATTAATTGTGCAACTAATGACCTGCAACACAAATTCGTCTTCTACTTTCTACTCCCCGCCCAAATCGGACTCAAAATGAATTCAGGACTCAAAACTGATCTCGCTCTCGTCATCCTTGTCAACGAAGAGGAAGTGTGACCCTCTGTCGATCACCTTCTTGCCGTCCTGCCTCGCCCTGCTCAAGTGCTCGCACGGGCTCACTTCAAACCTGAGGCTAGCCTTCTCGCCGACCTCGAGATGCTGGATTTGAAACCCAACCAGCTGACTCGCCGGACGCCCGCCCGTCGCGTTGGGCCACCGGAGAAACATGAGCACCGAGTGCTTTCCGGCCAGGGGACCGTGGTTCTGCACCTCCACCACTGCCGGAAACTTTAGCTGCTCGCACCCCTGGGCACCAATCTCCTCCACATCGTAGTAGCTCGCGCCGCCGTCGTCCACGGTTGTCGTCAGGCCGGCGAGTACATGTGTGTTTGGTACTGCTTGATTGGGGACCACTAGCCGGCGGGAGAACTTGGAGTAGCTGAGGCCGTAGCCGAAGTGCCGAACTTGTAGACGGTCTCGCCCTGGTAGAAGCGGTAGGTCCGGCCGGGGTAGCCGGTGGCCGGGTGGGCGCGCATCCGCATGTCCGTCATGTTCACCCTGGTGAACTCCTCCGGGTACCACGTCACCGGCAGCCTGCCGCCGGGGTTGTGCTCCCCGAACAGCACCTTGGCGATGGCGAGCCCGCCGGCCTGGCCAGGGTACCCTGCCCACAGGATGGCGCCGATCTTCGGGTTGTTTTTGGCGAACGTCACGTCCACCGGACCGCCCGTGAGGAGCACCAGGATCACGGGCCGTTTCGCCGCGCCGGCGACGGCGGCGATCAGGCTCTGCTGCTTCCAGGGGAGCAGGAGGCTCGTCCTGTCCAGCCCTTCCTGCTCCTGCTTCTGGCTCAGCCCCATGAACAAGAACACGTGCTCCGACGAGCGCGCCGCCGCGACGGCCAGGTCCGTCCTCTCAAAGTCGCACGACGTGGAGTTGCAGCCGGGCTCGAACCTGATGTCCTTCACATACCCCCTGAGCCCCTGGAGCGGCGTCGTGAACTCGCACGGAGGGCCGAAGTAGTTGCCGAGGAGCGCGCCGCGGTCGTCTGCGTTGGGGCCGATGACGGCGGCCGACCCGACCGCCGACCGTTGAAGCGGGAGGATGCCTGCGTCGTTCTTGAGCAGGACGATGCCGTCCTGCGCCGCCTCGAGCGCCAGGCTCCTGTGCGCGGGCGAGCACACGTCCCCGGCGCCGAGGCCCCCGTACAGCGGGCTCCGCCGGGGGTCGCCGTTGAAGTGCCCGAGCCGCATCCGCACGGCGAAGAGGTTCCTGAGGGCCCTGTCCACGTCCTGCTCCGTCATCTTCCCCCGCTGGAGCGCCGCCATGCTGTGCACCTGCGTGTAGTTCCCGCAGTCCAAATCCATCCCTGAAATCAAGTTGCAACTTTCGTTACTCATTTTCAGTGTGTGGTGCACCACCAGCTATACTGTACGACGACACGTACCGGCCTTGAGCGCAGCAGCAACGGCATCCTCGTCCGTCGAACTGTAATGGTGCGCACCGCGAATCAGTGCCACCGCATCACAGTCTGAAGCTACATAGCTGCACAAATCAAGCAGTTAATTTAATCCCCAGATTCATCATTTCTAGAATCTGAATTTCTAGATGCATATATATACATCGTACGAACCCGTTCATTCCCCATTTTCCCTTGATGGTCCCGGTGAGCAGGCCGGCGTCGGCGCAGGTCGGGACGCCGTTGACGGAGTTGTAGGCGCACATGACGCAGGTGGCCTTCCCGTCGACCACGCAGCTCCGGAACGGCGGGTTGAACGTGTCCGCCAGGTCCTGGGCCGTCACCACCGCGTCGAAGGTGTACCGCACCGCGCCCTTCCAGTCGTCGACGTCGTACGCCGTCGCGTGCTTGCAGCACGCCGAGGTCTGCAGCGTCGTCGCCGACGTGCCCTGCAGGCCCCTCACGAACGCCGCGGCGTACTTGCTCGCCGTCGTCGGGTCCTCGCCGGGGGTCTCCTGACCCCGGCCCCACCGCGGGTCACGGTAGATGTTCACGTTGGGCGACCAGATGGTCAGCCCCTCCGCCTGGCCCAGGTTGTACAGCGCCCTAGCCTCCGTGCCAATTGCCTACAGAAAAATACACATTCGGAACAGTATGTACAGTACAGTACAGGGTCGAATACGGTATACGTGTACTCCATACGTGCTTGGAATGTACTGCGTGGTACACATACCTGGCCGATACGGTACCATAGGGCGTCGTCGAAAGAGGCGGCGGAGAGCAGCACCTGCGGGAAGCTGGTGACGGCGCGGACGGTGCCGTTGAACAGCATGCCGCGGCCCCAGATGGAGAGCCCGTGCAGCCCCTCCGACCACCACTTGTACGCCGGGACGCCTAGCCGCGGCACCGCCGCCGCCCTGTCGCCCAGCTGTGACACCTTCTCCGGCAGCGTCAGCCGCGCCACGAGGTCCGCCGCGCGCCGCTCCACCGGCAGCCGCTGATCGCAGAACGCGTAGCGCCCCTCCGGAGCGCCCCAACCGCATGAGAACGGCGGCGTGTTACCGGACGCTGCCGTCGGCAGCAGCAATGCGGCCGGAATTGTCACCATGAGTAGCGCAACTATGCCGACAGCGCCCATGGCGAGTCACTCTCAGGAGGATGAACGGAGAGAGAAGGGAGAGTGAGAACTGAGAGACGATGGGGTTTAAGGAGTTTCTTCTCTTATATAGGAGTTCTTTGCTAATAAGATCAGCCCACGTGTCCGGCTCTCAAATTTGCACGTGTGTACACATAAATTGGGATGGCTTTAATTATGAATATATGCGTGATTTTGATTAAATGGTAGGATTTTAATCTGCTAAATTTTGGTGTTAATTGCGATATCGTGATAATAAAATCACTTGCAATTATGCAATACTCGCTTTGAATGAACGATTGCGTTTGTCTTAATGCAATCCAATTATATACGCTGTGCAGTGGGGGGAAAATCCAACTATATATACGCTGAATAATTTATATTCTGCCATTCCTGATATATGCACCTGGGTAATTAATGTGGATGTAAAAATGTATTGTTTATATGGCAGAGTCAAGTACAATATAGAGTTTTTTTTTTCTGCGAGAACAATATAGAGTCTTAAGAACAGTAATCATAAGTCACAACAGACACGGCTCAAAAGTTTCTGTAAGCCAACATTTTACGACCCAACAATAGTTACACTAGCAGAACAGAGTATTCACATGTGGCGGTAACTAATCATCATGTCCATTCACGTTCTAAGTAGTAAGCAAATAACAATATCTATAACTTACAATTAATATTCATAAAATATATTTTCATATTATATGTAGTATTTGATATTGTAGATGTTGGTATTTTTTCATATATACCCAAATTGCGGGGTGATTAAAAACGCATATGATTAACCTTGTAAGCGCATCTGGCTTCTTCAGGATCAGAGTGATAAGAGTTATGTTTAACCTTGCTAAGCCTCTGTCATCGTCCATGAAAAAGTTCAACAGAGCCGACATAATGTCGTGTTTGATCACTACCCACCACGCTGATAAAACCCTCCAATAAATCCGTCAGGTCCTGGCACACGATCCGGAGACTCATTTTCAACTAACTGATGTTCGGATAAACTCCAGAGCGCCGTCGCGCTCCCGTGTCGCCCCCCCCCCGGGCGCCACCGGGGCGGAACCCTAGCGCCACCACAGGCCAAGACTATCGCGGCTCCCCCACCGCCGCTGTCGCTGGCGTGGACCACGGTGGCGGTGGGCCCGAAGCCAAAGGCGGAGGGGTTGGGTGGTGCGTGCCAGGGAGCTCCTTCGGGTGGCTGGGGCGGCTCCGGTGAGCTCGCCTGCGCGGCGGTCGGGCGGCGCCCCCGGCCGTGTGGCGGCAGCCGCATCCTCTCCGTCGTTCCTACAGGTAGTGGGTGGAGGCGGCGCGCCGTGGGTCTGGGATCCCGCCCAGATCCGTCGTCGGCGTGCTCCGGCCTGTCGACGGCGTGGTGGGGGGCGCGCAACTGTGGGGAGCTTCGCGTCTGGTGGAGGTGGAGGTGCGCAGCCATGGCGACCGGGTTCCTCTTGCGGGGTCCCTAGATCTTGGCGGCGTAGGTGCGCGACATGGCCGTGGCGGCGGCACCCGTCGTCCCGTGGCAGGGGGTCGGCGGCGGTCGCCTACTTGCGGCAGGGAGGTGGCGGGGCGTGATCTGAGGAGGGAGTGGAGGATCCGCTGACCCTGTGGGGTGCAGCGATTGTCCTGGCTCTGATGCATCCTTCTCGGTGGCCAACAAGGTCCGATGGGCCGGTGTTGACCAACTCGCTCCGTTCGCTGGGAGTCGACCGGTAGCGTGGGGGCTGCGGGCTCGGACCAAGAATAAAGGTGGTTGACCCGGCTGGTCTTCGAGCGTCATGTCACCGATCTGCTACATGTGGTCCTCCATGATCAAGTTGCCGACGTGTTTCGGTCTTCCCATCGGTGATCTCCGGTTTGGCACAAGGCCTCTATCTAGATCGGATTTGATCCAGTCGTGCGCACCCTCATATATGGCCAGAGATGCGTCATGTGGGTGTGGCGCGAAGCTTCGCTATCTTGTCCAGGTCATGTGATATGTCTAATAGATTTCCATGATATTGACAAGTAGTGAAGAAAGTCTTGGTGGCTAGGATCGGAGGTTCATGCTGGCGGAGTGGTGGTTTGGTTGTGTTGAAGACTCTAGGCACAGGTTTTCCTGTGTGTCAGGTGTCGGGGACTTGCAGCAGCAACCTTGACAAGAGGGGGCGGCAACACAGGCGGACTGCTTTCCGGTGGTACTAAGTACCGAGCCGTGATGTCCAGGGTGAAAACTCAAGGTCTGGCATTCATTGGTTGTACCTGGCAATGACCTAGTAAGGCATTGTTTTGGACTCCCGGTCTTTCTTCAGGGTGAAAGCCCAAGGTCTGGCCTTCATTGGTCGTACCTGGCAATGGACTTGTTGAAGCCATTGTTTTGGAGAGCCTTTTTGCGATACATCATGACAAGATTAGTGCTAACAATCACCTCCCTAATCTTGTCATGCTAACTCTGAAAAGCTCAAAGCGGATCACCCACAGCCACTTGTTGTGGACGACACCATCGCAGCGCCGTCCACCACGCCTTGTCCTCTTAGCAGCCTCGCGGCGCAACCGGCCGCCGCCAGCATCGCGCCGCCTACGGCCCCCACCTCACGTTGACGTCCTCCGCCTCACATGGCGGCCGCCGTGCCGCCGCCGTCTCCGATCTTCGGGCTCTGATACCAAATGTAGGAGCTGCACTCTCACAGGTCACGCACACAAACAATGGAGACAAGTATTTTGGTGTTGTGCTGCCTCACACGGCCCAATGTTTTCTCACTTCTTAATCTCTCTTGTCACAAATTACAACTAGATGCATACAAGATATATATAACAAGCCGCCTGCTACTAACACGACACTCACGCCATGGCCGGAGGCCACTAACACCGTGCAGGCACTAACTCAGGCCACTAACCCAACTAACTCCATGCAGCTAACAAGTCTCTAGCTACATGCACAGTCATGCTCAGCTGAACGGTCACAGGACCCGGCCAACACAACACGCATGCACTAACGGACTAATCGACCTGAACTTGCCGGGTCGCCCGACTTAACTTGATCATATTGTACTGTATCCCATCACGCTCTTGACTCTGTCGCGTCTTGCCGCTTCTCACGACATCACCCCATCACACGGCACCATCGGCATCTCACCGTACTCGCCGCATCGCACAGCAGCTTGGCATCTTGCCTCCTTCGCGCACACAACTGAAGCTTCGTTGGCCTATGTACACTTCGCTAAACCATCTAAACTACATGCATAACTCAAAACTAGACATGCAGATACATCATGACAAGATTAGTGCTAACAATCACCTCTCTAATATTGCCATGCTAACTCTGAAAAGCTCAAAGCGGATCACCCACAGCCACTTGTTGTGGACGACGCCATCGTAGCGCCGTCCACCACGCCTTGTCCTCTTAGCAGCCTCGCGGCGCAACCGGCCGCCGGCAGCATCGCGCCGCCTACAGCCCCCACCTCACGTTGACGTCCTCCGCCTCACATGGCGGCCGCCGTGCCGCCGTTGTCTCGGATCTTGGGGCTCTGATACCAAATGTAGGAGGTGCTCTCTCACAGCTCACGCACACAAACAATGGAGAAAAGTATTTTCGTGCTATGCTGCCTCACACGGCCCAACGTTTTCTCACTTCTTAATCTCTCTTGTCACAAATTACAACTAGATGCATACAGGATATATATAGCAAGGCGCCTGCCACTAACACTACACTCACGCCACGGCCGGAGGCCACTAACACCCTGCAGGCACTAACTCAGGCCACTAACCCAACTAACTCCATGCAGCTAACAAGTGTCTAGCTACATGCACGGTCATGCTCAGCTCAACGGTCACAGGACCCGGCCAACACAACACACATGCACTAACGGACTAATCGACCTGAACTTGCCGGGTCGCCCGACTTAACTTGATCATATTGTACTATATCCCATCACGCTCCAGCCTCCGTCACGTCTTGCCGCTTCTCACGACATCACCGCATCACACTGCACCATCGGCATCTCACCGTACTCGCCGCATCGCACAGCAGCTTGGCATCTCGCCTCCTTCGCGCACACAGCTAAAGCTTCGTTGGCCTATGTACACTTCGCTAAACCATCTAAACTACATGCATAACTCAAAACTAGACATGCATATACATCATGAAAAGATTAGTGCTAACAATCACCTCCCTAATCTTGTCATGCTAACTCTGAAAAGCTCAAAGCGGATCACCCACAGCCACTTGTTGTGGACGACGCATCGCAGCGCCGTCCACCACGCCTTGTCCTCTTAGCAGCCTCGCGGCGCAACCGGCCGCCGGCAGCATTGCGCCGCCTACGGCCCCCACCTCACGTTGATGTCCTCCGCCTCACATGGCGGCCGCCGTGCCGCCGCCGTCTCGGATCTTCGGGCTCTGATACCAAATGTAGGAGATGCACTCTCACAGCTCACGCACACAAACAATGGAGACAAGTATTTTGGTGTTGTGCTGCCTCACACGGCCCAACATTTTCTCACTTCTTAATCTCTCTTGTCACAAATTACAACTAGATGCATACAGGATATATATAGCAAGCCGCCTGCCACTAACACTACACTCACGCCACGGCCGGAGGCCACTAACACCACGCATGCACTAACTCAGGCCACTAACCCAACTAACTCCATGCAGCTAACAAGTCTCTAGCTACATGCACGGTCATGCTCAGCTCAACGGTCACAGGACCCGGCCAACACAACACGCATGCACTAACGGACTAATCGACCTGAACTTGCCGGGTCGCCCGACTTAACTTGATCATATTGTACTGTATCCCATCACGCTCCAGCCTCCATCGCGTCTTGCCGCTTCTCACGACATCACCCCATCACACGGCACCATCGGCATCTCACCGTACTCGCCGCATCGCATAGCAGCTTGGCATCTCGCCTCCTTCGCGCAGACAGTTGAAACTTCGTTGGCCTATGAACACTTCGCTAAACCATCTAAACTACATGCATAACTCAAAACTAGACATGCAGATACATCATGACAAGATTAGTGCTAACAATCACCTCCCTAATCTTGTCATGCTAACTCTGAAAAGCTCAAAGCGGATCACCCATAGCCACTTGTTGTGGACGACGCCATCGCAGCACCGTCCACCACGCCTTGTCCTCTTAGCAGCCTCGCGGCGCAACCGGCCGCCGACAGCATCGCGCCGCCTACGGCCCCCACCTCAAGTTGACGTCCTCCGCCTCACATGGCGGCCGCCGTGCCGCCGCCGTCTCGGATCTTCGGGCTCTGTTACCAAATGTAGGAGCTGCACTCTCACAGCTCACGCACACAAACAATGGAGGCAAGTATTTTGGTGTTGTGCTGCCTCACACGGCCCAACATTTTCTCATTTCTGAATCTCTCTTGTCATAAATTACAACTAGATGCATACAGGATATATATAGCAAGCCGCCTGCTACTAACACTACACTCACGCCACGGCCGGAGGCCACTAACACCGTGCAGGCACTAACTCAGGCCACTAACCCAACTAACTCCATGCAGCTAACAAGTCTCTAGCTACATGCACGGTCATGCTCAGCACAACGGTCACAGGACCCGGCCAACACAACACGCATGCACTAACGGACTAATCGACCTGAACTTGCCGGGTCGCCCGACTTAACTTGATCATATTGTACTGTATCCCATCACGTTCAAGCCTCCGTCGCGTCTTGCCGCTTCTCACGACATCACCGCATCACACGGCACCATCGGCATCTCACCGTACTCGCCGCATTGCACAGCAGCTTGGCATCTCGCCTCCTTCGCGCACACAGTTGAAGCTTCGTTGGCCTATGAACACTTCGCTAAACCATCTAAACTACATGCATAACTCAAAACTAGACATGCAGATACATCATGACAAGATTAGTGCTAACAATCACCTCCCTAATCTTGTCATGCTAAGTCTGAAAAGCTCAAAGCGGATCACCCATAGCCACTTGTTGTGGACGACGCCATCGCAGCACCGTCCACCACGCCTTGTCCTCTTAGCAGCCTTGCGGCGCAACCGGCCGCCGGCAGCATCGCGCCGCCTATGGCCCCCACCTCACGTTGACGTCCTCCGCCTCACATGGCGGCCGCCGTGCCGCCACCGTCTCGGATCTTCGAGCTCTGATACCAAATGTAGGAGCTGCACTCTCACAGCTCACGCACACAAACGATGGAGACAAGTATTTTGGTGTTGTGCTGCCTCACACGGCCCAACATTTTCTCATTTCTTAATCTCTCTTGTCACAAATTACAACTAGATGCATACAGGATATATATAGCAAGCCGCCTGCTACTAACACTACACTCACGCCACGGCCGGAGGCCACTAACACCGTGCAGGCACTAACTCAGGCCACTAACCCAACTAACTCCATGCAGCTAACAAGTCTCTAGCTACATGCACGGTCATGCTCAGCTCAACGGTCATAGGACCCGACCAACACAACACGCATGCACTAACGGACTAATCGACCTGAACTTGCCGGGTCACCCGACTTAACTTGATCATATTGTACTGTATCCCATCACGCTCCAGCCTCCGTCGCGACTTGCCGCTTCTCACGACATCACCCCATCACACGGCACCATCGGCATCTCACCATACTCGCCGCATCGCACAGCAGCTTGGCATCTCGCCTCCTTTGCGCACACAGCTGAAGCTTCGTTGGCCTATGTACACTTCGCTAAACCATCTAAACTACATGCATAACTCAAAACTAGACATGCAGATACATCATGACAAGATTAGTGCTAACAATCACCTCCCTAATCTTGTCATGCTAACTCTGAAAAGCTCAAAGCGGATCACCCACAGCCACTTGTTGTGGACGACACCATCGCAGCGCCGTCCACCACGCCTTGTCCTCTTAGCAGCCTCGCGGCGCAACCGGCCGCCGCCAGCATCGCGCCGCCTACGGCCCCCACCTCACGTTGACGTCCTCCGCCTCACATGGCGGCCGCCGTGCCGCCGCCGTCTCTGATCTTCGGGCTCTGATACCAAATGTAGGAGCTGCACTCTCACAGCTCACGCACACAAACAATGGAGACAAGTATTTTGGTGTTGTGCTGCCTCACATGGCCCAACGTTTTCTCACTTCTTAATCTCTCTTGTCACAAATTACAACTAGATGCATACATGATATATATAGCAAGCCGCCTGCTAGTAACACTACACTCACGCCACGGCGGGAGGCCACTAACACCGTGAAGGCACTAACTCAGGCCACTAACCCAACTAACTCCATGCAGCTAACAAGTCTCTAGCTACATGCACGGTCATGCTCAGCTCAACGGTCACAGGACCCGGCCAACACAACACGCATGCACTAATGGACTAATCGACCTGAACTTGTCGGGTCGCCCGACTTAACTTGATCATATTGTACTGTATCCCATCACGCTCCAGCCTCCGTCGCGTCTTGCCGCTTCTCACGACATCACCCCATCACACGGCACCATCGGCATCTCACCGTACTCGCCGCATCGCACAGCAGCTTGGCATCTCGCCTCCTTCGCGCACACAGCTGAAGCTTCGTTGGCCTTTGTACACTTCGCTAAACCATCTAAACTACATGTATAACTCAAAACTAGACATGCAGATACATCATGACAGGATTAGTGCTAACAGACTTTGTGCTTTGCGTACCTTGTCGGGAAGGAGCAGCAGGAGGCCTGTCAGGAGCGACGAGAGGAGTCGCACGGAGGAGCCGTACCTGGCTCATGGTGTTGGTCGCCGGCGTCCCTAGGCGACGGGAAGAGCCGTAGCAGCTGTGTGCACAGGGGCGTGCTCCCACCCCTTCATGCCTTCCTCCTCCCGCCAGGAAGAGCACGGCCAGCCGCCTGCGTCGCCTGCGCGGCAGCCTACGTGGCGCTCGACGAGGGCGGCAATTGCGAGTTCGCCGTCACAGGTGCTACACGAGGTAAGATGAGGGAGGATGGGGAGGAGCTAGCGGGGACGACGAGGTTCAGGGAGGCCATGGGCTAATGGGAGGAGGCGCCGCCGGTGACGAGTTGTGGACAACGCTAGTCACGAGCGCCTCTGACGAGGAGCGAAGCGCCGTGGCCTTGAGTGGAAGAGCACCCACCTGATCTCTCGTCGATGGCGCAGGATCGCCGGATCTGTAGTAAGGAGCAGCGCGGGGGTGGGTGAGGTCGTGAGGGAGCAATTTGGGGGAGAGGGAAATGGGGGAAGAATGGACGAGCTCCTCATCTCTCTCGCCTGGCGTAATCACGACAAAAGCGGTGGCCCGAGCTTGACCTTGATGCGTGCCAGCCATCCGATCCGGATCGCATGGCGCCAAAGTGTGACCTCGCAAATTAGCCAGAACGAGGTCGGCGGGGAATTAGAAATTATGATTATACTAGATGATACCCCGCACGTTGCTGCGGAAATATTTGATATATAGAAAAAGAATAATAGCTGAAAGTAAAGCAACACCATGTGTTTAGTTACAAAGGATATGAACCAATACATGAGACCAACACAACATTTTTAGGGAGTTAGCGTTGTTGTAGAAGCATAACTATGTATAGAGAAAAATAACAATTATATATTATATCATAATCAAATAGATTATGTTAGAAAAGTAGACAAATTTTGCTTCATATACTCCTTTTCAAGGAAAAGAAAATAATAAAAATATCTATAATACATTATTCATATTTTCACGTAGCAACATGGTATCACAAAGGCAAGACACTTAGACACCTTACCAGCAAAAAGGAAGCGCGATGAGGAATTGGATTCCTATTTTGTCCTGCGTTGTTCATAATCTGGTTTAGTCATCATAGTGGCAGGTCAACAATGCGCTGTATCTAAATTTCTTGACCAATGAAAGTATGAAGACTTCAAAAAATGCGCATACAACTTAACTGAAATTATGAATGCTTGCTTTATTTTGCTACGCCGATTATTCGGCAAACATAAAAAAATGTTTGCCACTGCACCATCCGTGGAAGAATTTTTTCTTTCCAAGACTATGATGTCTTGACCTGTAGCAGGAAAATAACACGGGGCCGTTCCAATGACTCACAAATAAAATGTGGTAGCGACTATCTTTCGGTGGCACTATTCATAGCAGATTTGTCTTTTTTGTTTCTCAATGCTCATTTTGAATTTGTGGCTGAAATTTTTAGAGGTAGTATAAACATGTCGTGTCAACTCACACAAATTTTGGTAGATTTTTTTTGAAAATTTTAAAATTAGTTTGAGCATTGTAGCACCTAAGGCTTTGTATCACTTGATATTTCCTCTATCTTTCAGATCAGTTATTATATTTCTGATCAACCAGTTTAAAAAATCAGAATAAGAGGCAAACAATTTCGTGGTACAGTAGAGTCATACCATCAATCTTGTGAGTTGCAGTACATATCCGTACACCATAAAGCCAATTGATCTCTGTAAAAAAAAATGACCACACCAATATATCTCTGTGCTTATGCTGCCACCTTTGACTGATAGAAAGAAAATGTAATTGCCACTAAGTAATAAACTTCATGTGGAAACGCTGCAATCAAATTGGAAAATCTTGATAGGTGTGATCCAAACACCTGTCAATGGTCCATATCTAGAGAAAATAGTCTTTTAAGTGAATCTGCAATGATAAAACATAAGTGAATTAGTTACAATTATTACCCAGGTGGAAATAAATTTTGAAGCGCATCTGCAATGATAGAAATAAAGTGACCAACATAACTCAGCAAGCAAGCATCGAAAAATTAGGAAAAATAAACAGGAAAGTAGGATGAGGATAATCCCTAAGATCCAATTCAACTAACACTAGTAGAAAACAAGCCTTCCGTTTTGGCCGGCGGGAGGCTTTAGTCCCGGTCACGGCACGAACCGGGACTAAAGGATCCGGTTCGTGCGGCTCGGAGGACGCGCGGGGACCGGGAGGCATCCGTCCCGGTTCTTTGGGACCCTTTTGTCCCGGTTCCTGGCACGAACCGGGACTAAAGGTCCGCACTCGACAGCCCCCGAGGTGGGGTCCGACGCGGGAACCTTTTGTCCCGGTTCGTGTTATAGACCGGGACAAAAGGCTTACCTTTAGTCCCGGTTTGTAATAAGAACCGGGACAAAAGGTGTTTTCTCACTATATCACCTTCTTCCTGCCCGAGGAGCTCGAGTTCATCACCATTTTTCTTCTCAAGCTCCTCACAAAGCTCCATTTGATCCATATTTTTTTCCACCATTTGTCCACATTAAGTTTGCCCCATCCACCCAAGGCTTCTAATAGGTTAGAAACCTTATCCTCTCGGAGCTCGGATTCATCTCTATCGCTATTTTTGCTCCTCATTTCATTGGTGTTGCATGCTAGGTGTTTGATGAAATGCCTAAGTTAAAATTGCTCAAATTCTAGGCTAGTTGACTTATTGCTAGTTTATTTTTTTATATGCAATTTGTGTTCAAATTAAAGTATGATTTGTTGTTTTTAATTAGTGCCGTCCCGTTCGTGTCCTCACTGTTGTCGATCGCCCGCGTCGGGCGCCCCGTCGCCGACACCACCTTCGTGAGCTTCTTATTCTTACTTATATGATTTACATTGTTACCTGTATAATTTTTCTTATTTGTATAATTGTTTTTTATATGTATAGTGTCATGGTTTTGATATCCGTCCCCGTTGGCCCTCGTCCGGTCTATGATTCGGATGTGGTATATTATCTTTTATAACTATGTTTTTAATTTCTTTATTTTAACAATTATGTCGACCAAACATTTGACATAGATATTTTGATCTAGGACATATATGAACCTGAAATTCCGACCGACCCTCGTGTCGAGAGGTTAAATTTAGTTGAAAGAGAAAACGATGATTTGAAAGAAAAAATCAAAAAAATTGAAGAAGAGAAGATGAAATTGGAGCTGTATGTTGCCGATGTTGTCGATGATCACAAGATCGAGATGGATGCAATGCGTAAGAAGATTAGAAACATTAGAAAAGATGTCATTAAAAATGAGGCTTGGTATCATTATGCCGTCGGATCAATTGTTACCTTAGTTGCGATTTTGATCGCATTTATTGTTGCATTTAAATGCATTAGATAGTTTGTATGTTAATTTCACTGTATGTTTTCATCATTAGGACTATGTATTACATTTGGTCAGTACTCTGCGGAAGGTTTTAATGTGATGACCTTCTATTCATGATGTTGTGTGTAATATAATATACTCATATAATGCAGATGAGTCGGCAATATATAACTCGAAATATATAAGGTGCTCGATGAATCGGCAATGGATGTACGGTGACCGACGAACTGGCGAGTTCATTACGGGACTTGGTAGTTTTATCGCTGTGGCCGAGACAAACAAACAGAATGGTTTTATGTGTTGTCCATGTGTTGTTTGTCAGAGTAAGAAGTATTACTCTTCCTCCAGAATCCTTCACACCCACCTGCTTCGGCACGGTTTCATGCCCAACTATAATTGCTGGACCAAGCACGGAGAAACAGGGGTTATGATGGAAGAAAATGAAGAAGAAGATGATGGTTACAACTCTCCTATGTACCCTGAATACGGTGATACTGCAACGGGGGAAGCTGAAGATCTAGATGAGCCGACTGATGATCTTGGTCGTGCCATTGCTGATGCACGGAGAGATTGCGGAACAGAAAATGAGAGGTCGAAATTCGCGCGCAAGTTAGAGGATCATAACAAACCGTTGTACCCAAACTGTGAAGATGGCCTAAAAAAACTGGGTAGCACACTGGAATTGCTGCAATGGAAGGCAGAAAACGGTGTGACCGACAAAGGTTTTGAAAAGTTGCTGAAAATAATGAAGAAGGACCTTCCAAAGCATAACGAATTGCCCGCCAGTACGTACGAAGCAAAGAAGATTGTCTGCCCTCTAGGATTAGATGTGCAGAAGATACATGCATGCCCTAATGACTGCATCCTCTATCGTGGTGAGGAGTACGAGAATTTGGATGCATGCCCGGTATGCACTGCATTGCGGTACAAGATCAGACGAGATGACCCTGGTGATGTTGAGGGCGAGCGCCCGAGAAAAAGGGTTCCTGCCAAGGTTATGTGGTATGCTCCTATAATACCACGGTTGAAACGTTTGTTTCGAAACAAAGAGCATGCTAGGTTGTTGCGATGGCACAAAGAAGATCGTAAGAAAGACGCGATGTTGAGACACCCCGCTGATGGGTCACAGTGGAGAAAAATCAAGAGAGAGTTCCCGAACTTCGCAGATGACGCAAGGAACTTAAGATTTGGCCTAAGTACAGATGGCATGAATCCTTTTGGAGAGCAGAGCTGTAGTCATAGCACGTGGCCTGTGACTCTATGTATCTATAACCTTCCTCCTTGGTTGTGCATGAAGAGTAAGTTATTATGATGCCAGTGCTCATCCAAGGCCCGAAGCAACCCGGGAATGACATTGACGTGTACCTTAGGCCTTTGGTTGAAGAACTTTTACAGTTGTGGCGCGAAGAAGGTGTACGTGTGTGGGATGAGCACAAACAGGCGGAATTTGACCTACGAGCGTTGTTGTTCGTAACCATCAATGATTGGCCAGCTCTTAGTAACCTTTCAGGACAGACAAACAAGGGATACAATGCTTGCACGCACTGTTTAGAGGAGACAGATAGTATATATTTGGAGAAGTGTAAGAAGGTTGTGTACCTGGGGCATCGTCGATTTCTTCCGACCAAGCATCCCGTAAAAAAAAAGGCAAGCATTTCCAAGGTCTGCCCGAGCCTCGGAGGAAGCCTGACCACCGTACTGGTGATGATATATTTGATATGGTCAAGGATCTAGAAGTGATCTTAGGAAAAGGTCCTGGCAGTCAATCTGTTCCGAATGACGGTACCGGACATGCGGCCATGTGGAAGAAGAAATCTATTTTTTGGGAGCTACCCTATTGGAAAGTCCTAGAGGTCCGCTCTTCAATCGACGTGATGCACGTGACAAAGAATCTTTGCGTGAACCTGCTAGGCTTCCTGGGCGTGTATGGGAAGACAAAAGATACACCGGAAGCACGGGAGGACCAACAACGTATGAAAGACCCAAACAACATGCATCCACAGAACAAGATACACCGGAGCAGCTACGCCCTTACCAAAGCAGAGAAGGAAATCTTTTTTGAATGCCTGAACAGTATCAAGGTCCCGTCTGGCTTCTCGTCGAATATAAAGGGAATAATAAATATGGCTGAGAAAAAATTTCAAAACCTAAAGTCTCATGACTGCCACGTGATTATGACACAGTTGCTTCCGATTGCACTAAGGGGCCTTCTACCGGAAAATGTTCGAGTACCCATTGTGAAGCTATGTGCATTCCTCAATGCAATATCTCAGAAGGTAATCAATCCAGAAAATCTGACACAGTTACAGAACGATGTGGTCCAATGTCTTGTTAGTTTTGAGTTGGTGTTCCCACCATCGTTCTTCAATATTATGACGCATCTGCTGGTTCACCTAGTCGAAGAGATTGCCATTCTCGGTCCTGTTTTTCTACACAATATGTTCCCCTTTGAGAGGTTCATGGGAGTTTTAAAGAAATATGTCCATAACCGTGCTAGGCCAGAAGGAAGCATCTCCAAGGGCTATGGAACAGAGGAGGTCATTGAATTCTGCGTTGACTTTATTCCTGACCTTAAGTCGATTGGTGTTCCACAATCAAGACATGAGGGGAGACTGAGTGGAAAAGGCACGCTAGGAAAGAAAGCAGACATATGCAGGGACGGGCATTCTTTAACTCAGGCACACTACACAGTTCTACAGAGTTCTACCTTGGTGGCCCCGTATATCGAGAAACACAAGAACATATTACGGTCTCAACACCCGGGACAGTCCGACACCTGGATTACACATGAACACATTGATACTTTCGGCGGTTGGTTGCGAACACATCTCATTAATGACAACACTGTTGGAGATCAGCTTTACTTGTTGGCCAGGTCACCATCTTCGACTGTGTTGACTTTCCAAGGGTACGAGATAAATGGGAATACATTTTACACGATCGCCCAAGATAAAAAGAGCAGCAACCAAAACAGTGGTGTCCGGTTTGATGCAATAAACAACAATGGACAAAAGGACACATATTATGGTTACATAGAGCAGATATGGGAACTTGACTATGGACCTTCTTTTAAGGTCCCTTTGTTCCGGTGCAAATGGGTCAAGCTGAATGGAGTGGGGGTTCAGGTAGACAAGCTGTACGGAATGACAACAGTGGATCTCAACAATCTTGGTTACGGAGACGAACCATTCGTCCTAGCCAATGATGTTGCTCAGGTGTTCTATGTGAAGGACATGTCTACCAAACCGAGAAAGATGAAAAATAAGGAAACGAATAAATCATCTGACGAGCCAAAGCGTCACATAGTTCTTTCAGGGAAAAGAAACATCATGCGAGTGGAGGACAAGACAGACATGTCAGAAGATTACGATAAGTTTGATGAAATTCCCCCCTTCACGGTCAAAACTGACCCAACCATCGTGTTGAATGATGAAGATGCTCCATGGTTACGGCCGGTGCGACCATAAGAAAGCGGCAAGACTTCTCTGATGATCTTCCACCGCTTCCCGCCTTCGTCTTCGTGTAATAATATTTATGTATGAGTGTTCTCAAACATGATGTATTTTTATGAACACTTTGATAATATTTATGTATGAGTGTATCTTATTTTTGTTGGCGCCCAAATTTTAATTCCTGAAAGAACCTTTAGTCCCGGTTGGTGGCTGGAACCGGGACTAAAGGGTCTTTTGGCGCGCACCTTTTCGGTGTCCGAAAAAAATACCCTTTAGTCCCGGTTCCATCTACCAACCGGGACTAAAGGTCACCCTTTCGTGTGGTGATGTGTAATAATAAACTTGGCATAGTTTGTTTGAATGGGTCCATATTCCACACAAACATGCATCTTGGAAGCACGGACAATGTATTAAACCTTTTATCAAATGCACACGGTTTCCCCGTCATACAGCCCAACGGTGGCTCGTGAGTGCCTGCATATCAAATGCACCGTTGGGCTGTATGACGGGAATCCGAATGATTTGTATTCGGTCGATGAACTGAAGTGAGCAGCAAATCGACCTTCGATCCAAGCAGCCGCAAGACTTCTTTGATGATCTAACGACCGTCCCAAAAAGTGTTGGGAATGTTGTAGATCATCAAAGAGCCTTGCAGCCACTCCCACCTCCTCGGCAATTCATCATTGTGTCACCCTAATCCAGTGGTTGGATTCAACCTACCCGAGGGCTTGTGTTAGGGAACATGCCAGCGGGTAGGCTAAATCCAACCATTGGGTTCGGTGGCAAAGGTAGACGCTCGTTGTGTGCCATTTCGCTGCAGGGACGTCGCTATTTATAGGCGATTAGAAGGTGTACAAGCGCTCTACAGAAACACACCCCTGATCCAACGGCTCACAATCGCTTGAAAGAAACACACGATCCGTGTGCTTCTTTAGTCCCAGTTGGTAACACGAACCGGTACTAAAGGCCCTGATCCAACAGCTCACAAGCGCTCGAAGGAAACACACGATCCGTGTGCTTCTGATCCAATGGCTCACAAGCGCTCTAAAGAAACACACCCCTGATCCAACGGCTCACAAGCGCTTGAAAGAAACACACGATCCGTGTGCTTCTTTAGTCCCGGTTGGTAACACGAACCGGTACTAAAGGCCCTGATCACTCTATATATGTAGGCTTGGCCTCCATTGCCATATCACATCTAAACTCATATCTGCAACCTCATCACTCTTCCATTGTAACAAAATTTCGACTTAGGCGTTTTTGACTTAGGTGTTCTCGGTGACGATGTCCATGTTAGACCAGAGGGGCGATGTGCGGGACTGGGCTCCACCGGGCTGGCACTGGGAGGTGCTACCTTCCGGGACGCGCAGCTTGGTGAGGAATCCGGGTGACGTCGTCGACCCGGATCTTCTGTGGTGGCAGTCGCGTGGGCCACGCTCGGTGCAGAGGGAGCCGGCCTCCGAGGAGGTGGTACGTCGCCGTATCAGGGAGGAGGATGAGCACGTCCGTCGCTACATGTATCTATTGGATAGGCAGTATTACAGCAGGTGGTCGTTTCTTCAGAGGGTTCCTTCTCACGTGAGCTATGACCCTGTGAGAGTTCCTTCTCTTTGGATGCGCAGCGCCGGCGGCTCAGCACCCCATGGCTCAAGAACTTGGAATATGTCCTAGGCAGTACGACAGTTCTAGGGTTTGTGTCGAAATAACGGGTGTTATGGCCAAATACATGGCATAGTTTGTTTGAATGGGTCCATATTCCACAAAAACATGCATCTTGGAAGCACGGACAATGTTGACGAAGGAAGTTTTTTTTATTGAATAAAAAAACCACTTTCCATTTTCCGAGTGTCAGAAATGGTTTTTTTTTGTGAAGGACCTACCAGCAATATGTTGCAAAACTTGGGTGATTCATTTTTTTAATATGCTAGAACATGTTATATGCACAAATAATCAATTTGTTTTCTAAGAAAAGATTTCCATCCACCTCTTTTAAAAATCACAAATTTCTGCCGATTCTGCTGGAAACGGGACAACTTTCTAGACTTAATTATAGTTTCTAGAAATATTTAATTCCATTTTGAAAGATATTGTATTTATAATTTTATAAGTTTAAAACAAAAATTATTATTTTTTTCTGATAAACAGATCGAAAGATATTGTATTTATAATTTTATAAGTTTAAAACAAAAAACAGAACAAACTTTTGTTGGCGCCCAAATTTTAATTCCTGAAAGAACCTTTAGTCCCGGTTGGTGGCTGGAACCGGGACTAAAGGGTCTTTTGGCGCGCACCTTTTCGGTGTCCGAAAAAATACCCTTCCGCCCCGGTTCCATCTACCAACCGGGACTGAAGGTCACCCTTTCGTCCTGGTTGGTGGCTGGAACCGGGACGGAAGGGTCTTTAGTCCCGGTTCCAGCCACGAACCGGGACAAAAGGCCCTTTCCTCTTATAACCTCCTTCTCTTCTCCCCGATCCCCTTCATTCTCGCAAACTTGCTAAGGACGCGCACGGACCCCTCCCCCACGCCGGCAGGCTGCCCGATTTTCCGGCGTCCTCGCTGCTCGCCGCCGGCCGCCACGCGCCGCCCTCGACGTGCCGCCCGAGCCCGCCCGAGCCGAGGCCGCCCTCTCCTTCTCCTCGCCGGCCGCCCGAGCCTCCGCAGCACGTCATCTCGCCTCCTCCGGCAACCTCCGCCGGTCGCCGCCCGTCACCAGCCTCCTCCGACCTCCCAGCGGTGAGCACCCCGTCCTCTGGGACCCCTCCACCCTCTCCCTCCCGCGCTCCACGAAGAACCACACCGCCCGCCGCCGTGGACATGGTCGCCGTCGGTCCTCCGGCGACCATTTGGTCCATTCCACCGCCACCCCGTACTCTTCTCGGCCTCCTCTAGCTCCTAGAGCCCATGCCCGTGCCCAATTTCAAGCCGATTGCACGATTTCGTGATCAAGTCGTGGCCAAGTTCATCGGTGATATCACCATGACGTCATGTGTTCATCATTTAGCAATTGTTAGCTATTTTAATAATTAGTGTTAGCAATTGTGTTAGCAATTTGTATTAATTAGTGTTAGCAATTGTTAGCTATTTTAAATAATGTTAGCTATTTTGAATAATTAAAATGTTAGCTATTTTGAAATGTTAGCAATTTGTATTAATTAGTGTTAGCAATTGTTAGCTATTTTAAATAATGTTAGCTATTTTGAATAATTAAAATGTTAGCTATTTTGAAATGTTAGCAATTGTGTTAACACTAATAATTAGTGTTAGCAATTATGTTAGCTATTTTAATAACTAGTGTAGAATAAGAATAAGAATAGAATTAAAAGAATAAGAATAAGAATAAGAATGGGTTAATTTTCATTAACCACCCGGTCAATTGTCCTTGCAGAAACTATGGATCACAACAGAGACGAAAATCAGGAGAACATATTGCAAGATATTATCCGCGGTGAAGATGAGTTGGAGTTCACCTCGAGCTTTCTGAACGACTCCGGCGAGGGAGCGCAGATAGAAGCTGAGGCATCCGGTGATGATGGTGACCGGACAATTATTACTACAAACTCCGGCGCGGTATATTAACTAACCCTATATTGACTAAATCCACTATTTGATTCATATATATATATATATATATATATATATATATATATATATATATATATGCATTAACGATCTTTCTTCTTTTAGCCCTCCGGATCGAGCAAATCTTCTTCTATCCCCAAACGAGGCCCATCCAAAAGGTGTGATAAAGAAGAGAGATACAAGATCGAAGCAGTAGCTCCAGATGGCAGACCGCTGACACATTTTGTCAAGTTTGTAAGTCAGTGCGGAGTTGTTGTTAGGGACAACGTCCCGATCACCACTCAAGAATGGAATGCGCCGAAGGCGAAAGAACGCTCGTCTCTCACTTTTGTTGACGATAGAGTGAAAGAAAATCTTTGGACGACGCTAATGGCTAATTTCACGCTTCCTCGTCAAGACGACGACGCTCATCCGTTAGAGGAGGAGGATCCAAATTACGTGGATCCCATAGAGAAAAAGGTCAAGGAGTGGGCACTGAAGAAGATGGCCGAACAATTTGCAAACTGGAAGAAAAGATTGCACAAGGACTTTGTCCTTCAAAAAAAGACTCCGGAGTTCACTGGAGCGTATGAAAAGCTAAGGGATCAGTGGGAGGAATTTGTCAAGTACAAATTATCTGACGAGGCTAGGAAAAGGTCAGCAAATAATAAGAAAAATGCTTCCAAGAAGGAATATCACCATAGCATGGGGTCAGGTGGCTACAGGGCTATCAAGCCTAAGGTGGAGAGACTTGAGAACGCCCTGCTTGAACAAGGGATAATTCCTGAGACGCAGCTGTGGGCTGATCGGGCAAAACTTTGGTTCTTCGGGCATGGGGGAACGTTGCACCCAGAAACAGGGAAGTGCATCTTTACAAAAGCACAACTTGCAACCCCTCTCGCTGAACTTCAGAAGATAATGAAGGAGGTAGAAGCCGGGGAGTTCGTTCCAAACAGAGAGAAGGACGAGCTGTCACGGGCCCTCGGGAATCCAGAACACAAAGGTCGGACATGAGGCACAGAAGGCTCCGTACCATGGAAGTATGGATTTCCAGATGACGCTGACAGTTATAGAAGCCGAGGGAGGAAGAAGGCAGAGGAGGCAGATCGGCTGAAGCAGATTGAAGATAGATTAACTAGGCAGCAGCAGATCCTTGATTTACTTACCACCCAGGAAGCTCACCGGCACGAAGATCCTTCTCAGCAAGATAGCGGCCCACCATCTCAGCGGAAAAATAGCATGGCTTCCACGGAGCTCTTTCGGCCAGATATCTCGGCTCGTCGCTACCCCATGGATGATATCACGGAGAGGGAAAATTGTGAGCTACATGCTCCATTGATGAACATAACCGTGAAGGTGGCGGTCGGCGTAGTCTTAGCTGCTGTAACTAATGGTACTTACCATTCGCGGCCGATTCCAGATGGATATTCTGTTGTCGTAGTGGATGAAGTCATGAAAGGATACGAGGATCTGCAGCTTGACTACCCTACGGGTGAAGACGAGACTGCACTGAGGGATGGTAGAAAAACTATTGTTCTATGGCGGAAGGAACACATTGTGCTTCCACGGGTGAAGACGAGACTGCACTGAGGGATGGTAGAAAAACTATTGTTCTATGGCGGAAGGAACACATTGTGCTTCCAAATTGGAAGCCAAGGTCACCGTCTCCGCCGCCTCAGCCGTCTCCGCCGCGTCAGCCGTCTCCGCCACCTCAGCCGTCTCCGCCGCGTCAGCCGTCTCCGCCACCCCAGCCGTCTCCGCCGCGACAGCCATCTCCTCCGCAGCATCAGCCATCTCCTCCGCCGCGTCAGCCGTCTCCAACGCCTCAGCCGTCTCCGCCATGTCAGGCATCTCCTCCGCAGCCTCAGCCGTCACAGGCTCATAGTCGTGTTCAAAAGCGGAAGAGCACCGCCTGCGCCGCCTCTGCCTCGGGTTCTAGTGGTACAAGTCATCAGAAGAAAGCGAAACCCGCCAAGCCTATCGAGAAATTACCTTACGAAATGACCAAAGCAGAGCTAGAAGTGTGGGTTAAAGAGGATGTCAGACGCCAGTTAGCACCGAAGCGGCCACAAAAGGTCCCACTAGATCCGGTCTTAGTTGAGAGAACACTGAGAAACCTGACGCGACCAACGGCTGAGCAGATTTTACCGGACTACGACCGAACAATTATAAAGGCACGTGATGCTCAGGTGCCGCCCGATGTTCTGAGGGCACGCAATATTCCGAAGCCGAAGGCGCGTCCATACGGTCAAGGAGTTCCTCAGCTCGGACAACAGGAGAAGCAATCGTGCGCCCCGCTGAGGGTGTGTTCCGATGTCCCTCGGCCTAAACAATTAACTAACAAACAAATCAAAAAAGCCGCCGCTGAGCTTGGTGTGACCATGGCTGAATACTTGGGCTCGCTAATAGAGTATCCCATTGCTGAGGTGATCACAGACAAGTACAAATACAAGCACGGGGAGCCTTTTGTCAAACCAGAGAAGGTCCCGAACCTTCCAACAAAAATGCGAAGATTGAATGCGTGGTACATGGAAGCAGCAAAGGAAGGGAAAAACTGGATCAACCTGGAGGTTAAAGAAGAGCATTATGGTCGTGGAACTGCCCAGGTCCAGGTTGAATTTGAAGAACTGTTTCAGTTATTCCAACAAGATGCCATCGACAAATCTATCGTCAGTGCCTATTGTCTGTAAGTATTTTTTTTCTGTAACTAAGTCTCTAACTCAGCTCGTTAAACATATTTGTAATTATCCTCACTCTATTATGCAGATTGAAGATTCGAGAATGCAGATTATCTGGAATCTATGACATTGGGTTCGTTGACCCACATGTCATTCATCAGTACAATCTTATACATAAAGAAAAGGAAACGGAGGACCTCTTGGTACTTGCGTTAAGGAAGCAAGAAACTAAAACACAAATACTATTTCCTTACAACTTCGGGTGAGTGTTAGTGTCTATACACCTTCTATACTCCATGTTAATTAAGTGTAATTGACGAGTAAATCGTGCGCAGGTTCCACTATCTGTTATTTATCATTATTCCTGACAAAGGAATAGTACAAGTCATGGACCCGCTACGTGATCAACCAGGGAACTGGGAGGACATGAAGGGAATGATCCAGAGGTAATTTCAATCATTATGGCACTATATCGGCAACTTTCGTTCATTTCCTGGTATGTAGTAATTAATAAGTCATTTATTCTTTTTCATTGACTTCCAGGGCTTGGAAACGGTTCACCAACAGGGCTCCGGGTGAATGGACAGATGAGCTTGAATTTAAAGACATGGCGGTAAGTAGTTCTAGCTAGACTCGGGCATCTATTTGATTGAAGTTTAATAATATTATCATGCTTGATTATTATTTTGATTGAACTTTGTTCTTATAAAGTGCCCGAGACAGGGATCCGGAAATCACTTATGTGGATTGTATGTCTGCGAGTTCATTCGCCAGAGGTGTTATCAGAGGAGCAGACTCTTAGAACATCTTGAAGTAAGAAAACAATATTCACAATACTATTTTATTACAATCAATTGTGTTGAGATTCTCTCATATATATATATATTAATTGACCCCTTCCATAAATTATATAGATCGAAGAGATGCGGGACATGCTCCTACCACAAGACCGCTTGCGAGCAATTCAAGAGTAGCTGGCGGCATTCTTCTTAGATCAAGTCATAAATAAAAATGGAGAATTTTATTCACCGGGCAACTAGGGTTTTATGTATGTTAATAGGGTTGGACAACTTATATGATACTATATGTAAAGATTCGACAACTTATGGCGATGTTTGTGTAATTCCTTCTTTAGTTGTTTTGTATATACATAGTATCGTCGAATTGGATCCTAAAAAGAAAAACAATAAATGAAAAAATAAACGAAAAACAGTAAAACAAACAAACAATATAAAGAAAAACAGCAAAACAAAACAAAAAACAGAATAAACCTTTAGTCCCGGTTCGTGGCTAGAACCGGGACTAAAGGTCCTCTGACAGCGCGGCACTGCGCGCTGCCACGTCGGAACCCTTGGTCCCGGTTCGTAACAGAACCGGGACTAAAGGTTGGGGCTTTAGTCCCGATTGCGCTGTCCCGGTTGCGCAACCGGGACTAAAGGGGCTGGGGAACCGGGACAAAAGCCCCGTTTTCCACCAGTGGAGTCATGGAATGTGTGCCACTGTGTCGATCTGATGATTACTTCTAGTTAATCATCCCATAAGAGCGGCGTGGTTCGTTGGCTGTGGCCCGTAATGATCGCATCGTGGCATGGATCATCGACTGGTTGAGGACGTACTACTGTACTTTGGAGATTGTTACATACGACAGGCAATATATAGAACGACAATGAAACAATTATAGGGGACACAAAGATTTTAACATGAAAAATCCGTCGAACCTAAGAGAAGGGTAAAAGATTACGGACGGCGGCAAAAACACATTTCACTGTATCGGATGAGGTCATAAATATCGGAGATTTACAGCGATTCAACTTATCTCGCTCGACAGTCCGTGCCATAGATTCCTCGCTCGATCCGTGAACAGCGAGCTCATTTGGAATTCCGCTGAAACTTGGTCGGCCCGACGACATGAAGAAGTGTTAGCTGATCTGGCAAATGAGAAGCGTGTGTGTACGTTCTCGATCGAGGCCCCATGCATCAGTGCATGGCTAGCTATGACCAATCAGGCCATCACATCAGTGTATGAGTTCTGGCCAATGGCGTACATGCGCTAGTTATTATTCCATCTAGCTAGTTTGCGAATAATCTCTGATCATATACGTAACCGACAGTGTGTGTGTCTGTCTGTAATCCATGCGTACTGCTCCGCTAGCTGTGTTCCTATTGAGATTGACGTTGGGTCTTAGCGTGGGATTGATCCACTAGCTGTCGCCGAGCATAATGGCCCCAGCTTTAACGGGTTATATATGCTAAACATATTTTACCTACCATGCATGCATTGATTTATTGACACGAGCGAGTAAAACAAGATTGAGAAGACATAAGTACGCTGGCCACTGGCCTCATCAGTCAGATCTATGCATAGGATTAGAAACTTAGATCTAGCGTACCCTATCTACACTCCATCATTTCACAAATAAGTGTAACTTTATGTTTTGTCCTAAGTCAAATGTTTTGAAGTTTGATCAGCTATAAAAAATAGCAACATTTATGATGTTAAATTACTACTAGATCATAAATTAAATAGCAACATTTCCTCGGCAAAGGACATTCTATCGAAGCATCAAGTTCACATTTCATCTGTTCCAACAATACAATATGCATAAATTTAGCCGTAAATCAATGTTTTGACACAATTTATAGACAATTTCAAAATCAACATCATTAGGTTCCGTAAAATATATTTTCATAGTGCAAAGTCATAAATATTAATATTTTTCCTATGTATTTGACTAAACTTAGTAACATTTAACTTTGAACTAATTTTTACGCCTTACATTTTAAACCAGAGCTATATATTACCTAGATTAATACCCGAGCTCTGTAAGACGGGTGCAATCCAGTATAGGCATGTATACACCTGTACACCACCGTACGCACGACAACACAACATCGACAACCACTGACCACACCGTGGTGTAACTAACGCATAGAGCAGAGCAGTTCTTTGCGATCAAGGTCGATCGGCCAGGGCTGTATATCTATGCAACCGCCAAACAGCGCCAACATCACGTAGGTAGGAGGGATTACACCAACAAACACGACCCAATTATTGTTCCTGTGCAAGAAACCCAGATCCACGATATAATAAGACGATAAAAGAATCCCAAGAATATCATGTTAGGTCGGCCCTACGCCATGAATAACAGGCAGTCTCGGTGTCGGACGTCACTGTCGTCGAGCAAGCAAGACGCGATACATTCCTGGGTCTAGGTCGCCAGTCGCCCGGCCCATGGCCGATCGCCTATGTGGCCCACCCACACCCCTCTCACCGGTGTCGATCGATCCGGCGTCCTCCTATCCAAACCCGCAGGCCGCAGGTCGTTTCGTCGGTCTCCTCCACATCGCCACATGCGGCAAATGGGAGACCAGTGAACAAACGTACGGTGCTCTGAAGCACATTACCAAATGTAAAAAAAAAATCCAAAAAGGTTGCACATTACCATATCCTTGCTCCGCCGCGAGGTTGACGAGTACGACCGTGGCTTCGATGCGGGAACACACGAAATTATCTCTCACCTCTTGCTTGCTCTCCTCGTCCTCTCCATTCCAAATTATCCGATCCCTTGCGCGATCTAGATCCTCCGGGACTGGGTCGTGACAAATTGGTATCAGAGCCGTCAAATTCACCACGAAAATTTTCCGGTCTCCGCTGCGTCTCACAAACCTTCGGCATCGATCCGTAATTCCGGGCGACAGGTGCGAATTGCTTCGGTGATTCGCCCAAAATCCTTAGCTCGGTTCGATCTGCTTGAGGCGAGTGCGACGGCACCGGCCAAGCCATCCGCACAGACACAGCAGGTGCTCACGGCGATGGCGGAGAACACGGGCCAGGTGACGACTCTGCTCGACACCATACTCAAGCGTCTCGATGAGCAGTTGGCGCTCGGGAACAAGCGCTACGAGGAGCAGCTCGCGTTCAACACGGAGTCCACCAAGGGGATGCAGAATCTTCAGAAGCAGTTGGATCTCACGCAGAAGGAGGTGGACGAGGCACGCAAGGCGGCGTCGGTGCCCCCGATTCCGTCAGCCACGCTCCTGTCCGATCCGCGCGCTGCCGGGTGCAGCAGTATGGCACCACCCGTGCGATTGGCGAACGACGGCGCCCCGCTGATGCCCGAGCCCCCAGCGGCGCAGATGCTACCCCAGCCTCAACATCTGCACCTGCACCAGCCCCTTGGGCGCCAACCGGATCGTCAGGAGGAGGGAGGATTTGTGAAGCCCCCTAAACATGATTTCCCCAGGTTCGATGGCACTCTGCCCACGCTCTGGTTGGATCGATGCTTGTCGTATTTCGAGCTCTACCGTGTGCAGCCGGCCAATTGGATGACAACAGCGTCTCTGTACATGGAGGGTCACGCAGCACTCTGGCTTCAGGCGTTTCGTCAGACACACCGACGGATCACTTGGGATGCATTCTGCCAGGAAGTGATTGAGGAATTTGGACCAGATGAGTTTGAGGTTCAGATGCACCAGTTGTTGCAGTTTAAGCAGACAGGCTCGGTTGCTGAGTATCGCTTGCAATTTGAGTCATACATGTATCACTTGCTTGCGCTTGATCCGTCGTTGAGCACTAAGTTTTTCGTCACACAATTTATACTGGGCTTGAAGGACGAATTGCGGGCAGCGGTGCGCATTCAGTCACCGACGAGTATTACCCGTGCCATCGTTTTGGCTAAGATTCAGGAAGAGGAGCTGGCATTACACCGACTACGTCCTCGGCTGCCACCAGCAGGACGACCACCACCACCAATTCCAGCATTACCACGTCCAGTGGCGGCAGGGCGAGCAGGCGGCGACGATTTTGGGCGTGAAAGGCAGCTGCGAGATTTTCGACGAGCCAATGGACTGTGCTTCAAATGCGGCGATCGTTACTCTCGGGAGCACCAATGTAAGCAACCGGCACAGTTGTTGACCATTCAAGTGGGAGATTACGGAGAAATGTTGTCAGATGAAGCAGTGCGCGCGTTGGAACTACTGGACGAGCCACCAGACCAACCTGCTTGTTGTTTATTGTCAGCACAAGCTCTGACAGGTGCAGATTCACCGTCCACTATCAGATTGCCGGTACGTGTAGGGGATCAAGTGATGCTGTTACTACTTGATTCGGGAAGCACTCATAGCTTCATCAACACTAATTTTGCCAACAGCATTGGCGTGGAAACAGTTCCATTGCCTGCAGTCCAAGTGAAGGTGGCGAATGGACAGATGCTTAACTGTGACAGTATGGTATCTCAGTTGACTTGGACATGTCAGGGGCATGAATTCCATACTGATTTGCGTGTGCTTGATTTAGGGGCATTTGATGGAGTTTTGGGTATGGATTGGTTGGCATCTTTCAGCCCTATGCAGTGTGATTGGTTACAGAAGTCGATCTCTTTCACATACAAGGATAAATTGGTAACACTGCAAGGTTTGACGAATTCCTCTACTGTACCCTTGCAAGAACTGAATATTCAGGAGCTGATGCAGTTGCAAGCCACCAATGACATCTGGGCCATGGCACTTGTCAATGATGTGGGACATACAGAAATGGGGGAGGCTGTACCTGATTGCGTCAGTACACTGCTATCTGAGTTTTCTGATGTGTTTTCTGAACCGCAAGGCCTACCACCACATCGCCAATATGATCATGCTATAGCATTGGAACCGGGGGCTACACCACCAAACACAAAACCCTATCGCTACTCACCAGTTCAGAAGGACGAGATTGAGCGTCAAGTACAGGAGATGCTACGCGCAGGGGTGATTTCCCACAGCATGAGCCCGTATGCCGCACCCGTGTTGTTGGTCAAGAAAAAGGACGGGAGTTGGAGGTTCTGCATTGACTTCCGTAGGCTTAATCAAATCATAGTTAAGAACAAGTTTCCACTGCCTATCGTCGACGAATTGTTGGATGAACTTGCGGGGCAGAGTACTTCTCCAAGCTGGATCTACGAGCTGGATATCATCAGATCCGTATGCGGGAAGGAGATGAGGAGAAGACGGCGTTCAAAACGCATCACGGCCATTTCCAGTTTAAGGTCATGCCATTCAGTCTTACAAATGCGCCAGCCACTTCAGTGTGTGATGAACTCCGTTTTCGCCGAGCATACACGTAAGTTTGTCATTGTCTTTTTGGACGACATCTTGGTCTATAGCCCTAATTTGCAGGAACACCAACGGCACTTGCGAATTGTGCTTGATCTGCTCCGGAAACACCAACTGTATGCAAAGGCGTCCAAGTGTTCGTTTGCTTAGAAAAGGATTGAATATCTGGGGCATGTTATTGCTAAAGAAGGGGTTGCCACTGATAGTAGGAAGACAGAGGCTATGCACACTTGGCCCGTACCCACTAATGCGACGGAGTTGAGAGGATTCCTTGGGTTTACTGGGTACTACCGCAAACACATGCCACGGTATGGCATCATTGCTAAACCTCTCACCCAACTGCTGACGAAGAAAGGTTTTCGGTGGACTGATCAAGCACAAGATGCCTTCGAGCAACTGAAACATGCAATGCTGAGTACACCGGTTCTGGCTCTGCCCAATTTTGATCGTCCCTTCTCCATTGAGACAGATGCGTGCGATACTGGAATAGGCGCTGTACTTACACAGGACGGTCACCCAGTAGCATACCTTAGTAAGGCACTCGGTGTGCGCAATCAGAAATTGTCAACATATGAGAAGGAATTTCTGGCAGTAATGATGGCGGTGGATAAATGGCGGTCATATCTGCAACGGGGTCCCTTTGTGATTGTCACTGACCACAAGAGTTTATGCAATTTGGGCGACCAGCAGTTGGACACTGAGTTGCAGCGCAAAGCCATGTCAAAGCTGGTGGGACTACAGTTCCGGTTCCAATACAAGCGGGGAGCCGAAAATGGCGCGGCAGATGCACTTTCTCGGGTTGGGCATCCGTTGACAGCGAATGCGTTGTCGATTTGCCAGCCGCGTTGGACTCAAGAGGTCGCTAATTCTTATGAGACAGACCCGGCGGCGCAGGAGCTGCTTGCTCGACTTGCCGTCTGCAGTCCGGATGAGCACGGCTACACTCTGAACCAGGGATTGATCAGGTGCCACGACAGACTCTGGATTGGCGCTAATTCTGCTCTACAGACGAAATTAATCAGTGCACTGCATCAGAGTGCAGTGGGAGGTCACTCCGGCGCGACAGCAACTTACCAGCGCGTTAAGAAATTGTTCATGTGGCGCGGTCTGAAGTCTGCTGTCGAGGATTTTGTTCGTCAGTGCCAAGTGTGTCAGCAGTCAAAGCACGAGAATGTCCACCCGGCAGGGAAATTACAGCCGTTACCAGTTCCAGCAGCGCCGTGGCAAGATATTTCGATGGATTTCGTGGAGGGGTTGCCTAAGTCTGACGGATTTGAGGTCATCATGGTGGTTGTCGACCGATTGACCAAGGTGGCACATTTCGTGCCATTGAAACATCCCTTCACCGCTGCGCAGGTGGCGCGCGCACTTTGGGACAATGTGATCAAGCTCCATGGGGTGCCCCTTACCATTGTCTCTGATCGTGACAGGATTTTTACCAGTGCAGTGTGGCGCGAATTGCTGTCGGCAACAGGTACTAAGCTTTTGTACTCCACGGCCTACCATCCACAGACGGACGGGCAGACGGAGAGAGTGAATCAGTGCTTGGAGATGTATTTGCGCACGGCCGTTCATGACTCTCCGAAGAGGTGGCGGCAATGGCTTCCGGTGGCGGAATTTTGGTACAATTCTAGTTTCCATTCTTCCCTGACGTGCTCTCCATTCAAGGCGCTGTACGGGCGAGAACCCAACCTGGGAGCGATGCTGGACGGGGAGTCATTGACAGCAAGCGAGGAGGCACTGGATTGGGCAACACACACGGATCGCCTACGCGCTCTCCTTCTTCAAGCTCAAGATCGATTCAAGAAAAAGGCTGACCGACACCGCACTGAACGATCATTCAGCGAGGGCGACCAAGTTCTGCTCAAGTTGCAACCCTATGCACAGTCGACAGTGGCCAACAGGCCTTGCAAGAAACTGGCATACAAGTACTTCGGACCCTTCGTCATTGAACAGAAGATTGGATCCTTGGCGTACAAACTGACTCTGCCTCCGGAAGCGCGCATCCACCCTGTGTTTCATGTGTCACAGCTGAAGCCGTTCACACCAAACTACTCTCCGGTCTTCAGTGAGCTGCCAGCACCACCAGATCTGACGACGGCGAACAGGACACCGACGGCGATTCTGGAGCGTCGCCTACGCAAGAAAGGAGACGTACCCGTGGTACAGCTGCTTGTTCAGTGGTCTGGTCAGTCACCGGAGACCGCCACTTGGGAGGATTACGACGTCCTACGAGCTCGCTACCCAACGGCGGTGATCTGGGAGGGGGCTTCTTCTCAAGAGCCGGCGATTGTCACACCTGCACCTGCAAGCGGCTAGTAGTTGCAGTGTGTCAAATGAGCTGGCCATGTGGGCCGATAGCCAAATGGCCGCTTGTGGCCCGTTAAGCTTCTGAGCGCTGTTATAAGCTCCGACTTGTACTCTGTGATGATTATCAATGAAGTAAACTGAGAAACGCAACTCTCATCCTCTCCTCTCGTCTCTCACCTCTTGCTTGCTCTCCTCGTCCTCTCCATTCCAAATTATCCGATCCCTTGCGCGATCTAGATCCTCCGGGACTGGGTCGTGACATGCTCCGACCGGAACCTGACCTGAGACGACCCATGCGCATTCGATTTCTGTATCTCACTCGTGGAGGTCGTATCCAGGCGACGGCGATCGAAGGGGAAATCTGGCCGTCGCCGTCGCAGTTTTTCCAAGCGATGTCTCCGGAATATAGTACGTACGTGCTGTGAGGCTAGCCGATATAGTCGCTAAAATAATCGCTAATCAAGCTTAGCTAGCTAGCTAGTGCTCGAGGAAAGCTTAAAGCTAGCAGTAATGTCGATCCGGTCCGATCTCGGTCGATCGATCCGTGACGTGTATAACACGATCCAAATTCCAAAACTGCGATAGCTCTATAGCCAGCGCGCGCTTTCCGGCCGTCTCTTTCGGGGTAGAAAGGTAGCTAGGCTTAACACAGGGATGGCAGGAGATTAATTAGCACTGTTAATTAGCTTCCTTTCACGTATGAAATGAAAATGAAATCAAAGGCATGAATTTCTAGCCGTATTAGAAATTTAGAACTGAAGGATACATGTCAGTATCAAGGTTGTCACGATCGGGATCCTGCACAGGATAGCTTGGAATCGTACGCATAGGATATCATCTGAAACCTGTCGAGCAATCAATTTATTTTCTTAATTAGCACAGACACGTTCTTAAGGTACGTGATGACAGTGATTAAGACAGCCCGAATGCATGGTCAAGGTTATACTGTGCACACAGTGCCTTGGACCACTGTACGTATGATCACAGTTTATTATTATTGGTTACGAGAGCGACAGTTGTTTCATCGAAGAAGCGAAAGGCGTGCGATGGCGAAAGAAACGACCCCTGCCTGCGAATTCAGTGCATGCACATGTAGAAATGTTAGGCTAGGGCTACGCTAGGTGGCGGCTCTCAGGTGGGCGAGGACTAGAGAGATCATAGGATGTCTGGAACTGGAGACGAAGACGTGGACGTCCAGCCATTTTTTTCAAAGTTCTTGACTCTTTTCTGATGGAAAGGACACCGGCCGGTTCCAGTTGGTAGTATTCCACTAATATTCAGACGTTGCAACTTTCGTGACATGGAAAAGGAAAACACAATGTTGATTATAATTCCAATCCTGTTTTATATCATCTAGTAGTAGAAAACCATGGCTAACTAGTTGACTGCCTTGGAAAAAGACCGACCGCTAGGCCGCCAACAAGCTCTCCAATTTGCTTGATTTGAAAATGCAGCACAGACTTTTCAAGGGCTCTATTGAAGCATATTTTTGTTATTCCGATGGCAGGGACTTCTTTATCTCAAAAAAGACAAAAGGGGGTGATTCGAGCTTAGGTTCTAGCTTTGGCGAACTGTACGATGTTGAGGGAGTGAAAAGGGGCAGTTTTAGATATATCCATATTTTAACAAGGCCCTTTATTGTAAGTAATGAACGAATCTAAGAAGGGGATGGCCGTGAATAAGAATTTTCACGACTCGACGATAAGACTCTAACCATATTAATCAACATAATATTCATAATATACTAGCATGAACCTAAGTTTCGATGTACTCACTATCTAAAATTGAGCCAAAAAAAGTATCAGCGAGGTTTGAAAAATCTACAAAACACATATATACTAGGTTAAAACTTACCTATATAAACTTTCGTAAAGTAAAATGACCAATGGTTAACTTCAGTTGAAATAGAAAATATGAATGCTATAGGAAATCCTTGATTTGATCGTGGAATTTGTCTCGGCTCGAAGATCTCGACTCTTAGCCGCCAGGCCAAGTGTTGCCGAGGGTAAGCAATTAACAAAACCTCGACAAAGGTGACATGAGCTTCTACAATGACTTGCCTGGGATGCCCCTCAAGATCACCTAAAAGGTTGAGGATTAATTTCTCTAATAGTGCCTGTTCGAGACTGGGAGTGGTGGCACCACCCAAGGACAACATCACAGATTCGACGGGGCCCAACGGGGTTGATGAACCAGTTACGACCTCAGCTATGATTTGTGGGTCTGACCTGACCATCGAGAAATCATGTTCCTACAAAGAAACCATCTATGAATGATATTGTAACATCCCTAACTTGGTAATGAAAAATACGAAGAATTTTTCCACTTTTTGTTTCGATGTTTGCATCATCACATCCATATGCATTTGCCATTGCAAGCTTTCATTGGAAACAATTGAAATGGGAGGCCTAAGCTTCCCAACAGCCAACAAATGAAAATGTCAAACTTGGAAACCAGTAAATGATTTTCCAAATTGTTTAGGACGTTCCCACCTTGTTTGTATAACAATTCTCACTTTTCAAATTGTGTCAAATGAGAAATGACATGAGAGATCAAAATTGGCTGAATTCAATTCCTATTTTTGGAACCAAGTTAGAACTTCCAAAATTTCAAAATAAAATCATGGGGAGTCTCCATATGGTTGTGAGAGTCTCCATGAAAATTCTCATGATTTTTGGAATTGTTAAAATGCCCCAATGAAATACAATTTGGAAATTGCCCCTTTTACCCTAACTAAAAGCTATGAACAAAGGTTGGGCAAAATAATTTATTTGACCTCACCAATTTTTGTGGTGGTTCTAAAGGGTAATTCTAGTCTTTATGAATTTTTCTGGGATTTTAGAAAATGTCCTGGTGCTTTGTTTAAATGGTTAAACCCTGCTGTTGGACTCGTTTGAAATTGTTTTAAAAGTTCCAGGGGCCTTTTTGCAATTTCTTCTTTCCCTCCTCTCTCTCCTCCACCGTGGCCGACGGCACTGGCGCCATGCCGCCGGCCATGCCGCCCTGCCGCGCACGCGGCTGTGCTCCACCTGCTCCCCTGGAGGGTCTAGACGACGCCTGGACGCCCACCTAACCGTTCCCCGATCACTTGCTCCCCGTGCTCCCCTCCTCTCCTCTCCACCGAGCTCCTTCCTCGCCGCCTCGGTGCCGAGCTGGTCGCCGGCGTCTAGGTCTCCCCCGCACGGATCGAAGAACACGGGGAGTTGCGCCTCGAGCTACTCTTCCTCCCCTCCCCAGGAATCGAACTGGGAGGCCCGGGGACGACGCGTGCGTCGTCGACTTCGTCCACCGCGGCCGCCGCACGCCGAAGTCGTTTTTCCGCCGAATCCGCCCGCCCCTCACCGCGTCGGTCACCCCTCCAAGCTCAAGGTGAGGCGTGCGTCCTTGCTAGCCCTCTCCCGCGTCCTCTCCCCCTCTCCCGCCGCCCGATTTTGGTCGCCGGCGACATCAGCATCGTCAGCACGCGCGCTCCGCCTGCCGGCCTGGGCGTCGGCCTGAACCGGCCAGCAGGCCAGTTGCTTCTGTTGGGTGCCCGGCCTAACGCCCGGACTGGGCCGGCCATGAGGCCGGTTCCCTCGGGCTGGACCCCGGCCTGCGCCCCAGGTTGGGCCGGCTTTGAGGCCGGTTCCCTCGGCCACTGGCCCGGCCTGCACCCCGGCCTGGGCCGACCTGTGGGCCGGCCTGCAACAGTAAAAGCAGCTTTTGTTTATTTTCAAATAATTGAAACTTTTCAAATACTAGTCCAAATTCAACAAGTAAAATACCATTTTGATCAGGAAAACAAACCCTACAATATGAGATCTTTGTGACTTATTTTTGAATCCATATTTTGCTGTTTGTTTTAAGTATTTCTAAAATGGGTTAATTAATACCGAATTTGAGAAAATCATAACTAATTAAATATTTGTCCAAAAATTATGAATTAAATATCAAAGTGATCAACATGTCAAATGCTATCAACCCATGCACTTATCACATCATGATCACAAACTTTTATTTGATGTTACTCATAATTTGTCTAAATGAATTAATTTCAATTAAGTATTTAATTCGCTACTTATTCATCGGTACTCCGAAAATTACAAATAAATTACCGAAATGATCGGAAGAACGAAACCTACCCATTCTTGTCATGTTCATGCATATTTGAGCCACCTCTCTAATAATTTTAAGATTTTATAAAGAATGTGGCCACTAAGATAAATATGGGGTTGGTCCCAAATAATTGCACTAATTATTTGGCTCCTCATTTAAATTTGCTTTTAATTTATATAATGATATCCTTGCATCAACTTGACATGTCATCATGTGATTGAGCATTGCACCTTGTGTTCTTGTGATTTATGTGTTCTTTGCTTTTCTCTTTTGGGTATCGATAGATTCCGGAGTCGAGGGTCTCTCTAACTACCCCGACGAGCAGTACTTCGCGACCGGGCAGCAAGGTAAGAGATAACCTAACCTTCTTGGCATTCTAGCATCCTAATGTTTTATAAACTTATTTTATCCACCATATTATTTGCATGCGATTCAAATGTCTCTTTCAGTAAATATTAGAATATCCTATGAATGCATGTTCTTCCCCGAGCCAATCACATGTATCCCTACCTATGAAACCTAGGGTTGAAGTGTTGGCCGAGATAAAGATAAAATGGTTGTATCCATATGCTTAGCTATGCTTAGCCATGCTTAAATAAATGCTTTATGTCCGTTATTAATTCCGTAATTGTTGATGATGGTGGAATGATTCGGGCATGGTGGATAAATGTGATGCTTAATTAAAATGCTAAGACGGTTTGGGTGAGTTGCCATCGGGGATGGTGTTTTGCCTCACTCTAGCCCCTAGGTGCGAGTTCTTTACCTCTTGAACCAAGACTAGCGTGCTGCCATTGGTGGGTGTATGGGCGCCTTACTGACCAAATAATTTGTGAGGGGCTTGTCAAGGGTCCTCTAGTTCGAGTTTTCCTTTTGCCGTGTGTGTGAGCGGAAAAAGGATTGATGAGGATGGTGGTGTTTAGGATGTGACGGTGGGGCAGGGCGCTGGGAGCGCTGAACCTGTCCTTCCGCCACTGATGGTCCTTGAGTAAGCCTCATGCATTGTAAAGGTCTAACCGCGCCCGCTCGCCGGTCTTCCCCGGAAGAGGGCCAACTAGGTGAGCCGGACGGTACCAATGGGTAAAATAGTACACCCCTGCAGGGTTAATCTTTTCGAAAAGCCGTGTCCACGGTTATGGACAACTTGGGAATAGACGATAAGATCATAGAGAATTTTAACCTAATTGATATGGCAGCTAAAGGTTGCATAATCAACGTGTGATAAAGGTTCACTTCCTCGAGGGTGATTCGAGGGGGTGCCTTGGTGGAGATGAGTGTGGTTAGTCACAAAAGGGTTCGATGAGAACCGATGATGAAAATGTTACTTTCTTACCGCTTTTTAAAAGTATTCTGAGTAGACGACTGCCATGTGTCATTTATGTTTCGGTTTATGAAAATCAGCTTTATGCAAAAGTAAATACATATAAAGCTTTAGAGCCTCCGTCAGTCATTGGGCCTATATCGCCCTACTAAACTTGCGAGTACATCGTACTCAGTCTCTCTTTGCTGCCTCTATGATTTTGTATTTCAGAGGAGGACAACACCGAGCAGCTAGGTGGGTTCTTCGTTGACGTCGACTACTAGTCTGGGGTTCCCAGGTGGCAGCTTGGGACCGTGGAACAAGCTGGCTTGGGTGATGTTTATTGTAGGCCTCTTAGGCCATATATTTGCTTCTTGTTGTTAGACAACACTACCCGGTTCCGCTTGATGAATTGTTGGATCTGTGATCCTTTTGCTGTGTAATATTTGTATTCTTCTCGTTATATGAGTTGCTATATATAATTTTGTGTCGTAGCGTCATGCAATGTGCCAGTTTGTTCCACAAGTCTCGATCTCTTTGTTATATCTTGATGGTTGTGCCAATTACATAGCCTCTCTGTATAATTCCGGGGTCGGGGCGCTACAAGTTGGTATCAGAGCGGGACTGCCTGTAGGAAACCCTTTCTTTGGGTCGATGTCGAGTCTAGTGAAAATTATTTATAACCTAAAAATAAGTTGTGAAAACCTTCTTAGGATTCTTTTTACTCCTCATCCAACTCGCTCTACTCTGATTCTTACCTCTATTTGTTTTAAGCATGGTGTTGATGTTTAGGTTCTCGAGGTTTGGGTTTTTACCGTCCAGTTATGCCTCGAGTCTGTTATATCTGTTTGTTATCGCCGCGATGACGTGAGGTCACCGTGGTTGCCTAAATCTATCCTGGTGTTATCGCATCTTAAATTTCTATAGCTGCAAGGACTCTAATGATCTACCTTATCTGTCAAAATTGATTACTAACTTGTCGTTGTTCCAATTCTTCAGAATGGCTCCTACCCGTCGTGGGGAACATAGCAACCCTGATCCACCGCCGCCACCTTCCATGGCGGAGGTTATGATGGCAATTGAACAAAACCGTCTGCGCAATGAGCGGTTGCTCGAGCAGCTGGTCCAGCAAGGGGCCAGGAGGAACACGGGCTGCACCACTCTCAACCAGTTCTTGCGGTCCCAACCTCCCACTTTCTCCGAGGCTAAGGAGCCGCTTGATGCGGATGATTGGCTTCGGGCTATCGAGCGCAAGTTTGCCGCACTTCACGTTCCGGCGGCAGAACATGTCAACTTTGCCACCTACCTGCTGGAAGGAGCCGCCGGATCCTGGTGGGAGAACCACGTGGCAATGGTTGCCGCGGGCCATGTTGTCACTTGGGAGGAGTTCCGCTCCTCCTTCCGTGCGGCGTACATCCCCAAGCCCATACTCGAGCTCAAGAGGCGGGAGTTCCTGGACCTAACCCAGGGACGCATGGACGTCCAGTCCTATGGACGGGAGTTCAACCACCTCTCCCGTTACGCCCCTCGGGACGTGACGAATGATGAGGACAAGCAATACCTCTTCCGCAAGGGGCTCGCACCTCGTCTCCGATATGAGCTCCTACCCTTCAAGTTCACTTCCTACCAAGAGCTCTACAACCAGGCCCTCACCATGGAGCAGGGTAGGAAGGAGCTAGAGGCTTCTAAGAGGCCCGCTTCCACCGATCACCAGAGCTCCTCCTCCTCGGAGGGCAAGAAGCGCAAGGTATTCGTGCCTTTCAGCGCCGTGCCAAAGGCGCCCTTCGCGCCGAAGCCCACCGGGTACCTGCCACCTCCGCCCCGCCCAGCTACTTCGACCTTGGGTGTGGCTGGAGGCGGTTTTCGACCTCGGCTTCCTGCACCACCGGGGCTCACTTGCTTCACTTGTGGCCAGCCGGGGCACTACTCCAGGGAGTGTCCCCAGAAGGCACCGACTACCACAGCACCTGCACCAGCACCCTCTACCCCAGCCGCCAAGGCTACCACCGTCAGCCGTGGCCGCCTGAACCACGTCTCGGCTGAAGGCGTTGAGGAGGACCCCGGAGTTCTTATGGGTACGCTTCAAATCAATACATATCCAGCTTCAGTACTATTTGATTCTGGAGCTTCGCATTCGTTCATATCCATATCATATGCACACAACCATCAAATACCGTTTGTAATGATGGATCCCCCGTTAGTGGTCAAGACCCCGGGCTCTAGTTGGCGTACAAATTGGATATCTCCCGATGTTCAAATAGCCGTAGGGTCAGTTCCTTTTCCGTTCTCATTGATAGCCCTGAGGTCAGAGGGTATCGATGTTATTCTGGGCATGGATTGGCTAGTGAAATATCAGGCCAACCTGGATTGTGCTGCCAAGACTGTCACTGTGTTCCACCCAAGGTATGGGGAAGTGCGTTACTGGTCCCCAACTTCTGCAACTCCTTCCGCAGCCACTCCTCTTTCACCGGAGATCAGTATTTATTTCCTGGAAGGAATCACCCCGCCTGATATGACTGAAGTCGCTGTGGTGTGTGATTTCCCCGATGTCTTTCCGGAGGAATTGCCCGGCATGCCACCCGATCGCAGTGTGGAGTTTGTGATTGAGTTGGTTCCGGGAACCGCCCCAGTTTCCAAGACGCCCTACCGTATGCCAACGGAAGAGCTAGCTGAATTGAAGAAGCAACTTGATGAGCTGCTGGAAAAACAATTCATCCGGCCGAGTAGCTCACCTTGGGGCTGCCCGGTCATCTTTGTCAAGAAGAGGGACACCAATGTTCCTCGACTGGTTGTTGACTACCGCCCCCTTAATGCGGTGACCATCAAGAACAAGTATCCAATTCCTCGAATAACCGACTTGTTCGATCAACTGGCTGGTGCCACGATGTTCTCTAAGATGGATTTGAGGTCAGGCTACCATCAAATAAAAATCCGAAAGGAGGATATTCCGAAGACGGCCTTCACTACCCGCTATGGGTTATATGAGTATACCGTCATGTCCTTTGGCCTCACAAATGCTCCGGCTACATTCATGAGGCTGATGAACTCCATCTTCCACGAGTACCTCGACAAGTTCGTCATCATTTACATCGATGACATCCTTGTGTACTCCAAGACCGAAGACGAACATGCTGAGCATCTTCGTCTTGTCCTGACCAAGCTTCGAGATCACCGTCTATATGCCAAGTTCTCAAAATGTGAGTTTTGGCTGAAGGAGCTCATCTTTCTCGGTCATGTGGTGTCAGCTGCTGAAGTAGCGGTGATACCCGACAAGATTCAGTCAATTCTGGATTGGCCAACTCCCAAATCCGTCAAAGATATCCGAAGCTTCCTTGGATTGGCGGGTTATTACCGCCGATTTATCGAGGGCTTTTCTAAAATAGCCAAGGCGCTGACTGAGCTACTCAAGAAGGGCAAACAATTTGTGTGGTCAGACAAGGCTGAAGAGAGTTTCCAAACCCTCAAGGTCAAGCTCACTACCACTCCGGTGCTGGTCCTTCCCGATACCGCCAAGGACTTTGTCGTCTATTGCGATGCATCTCTCCAAGGCTTGGGATGTGTCTTGATGCAAGAGGGCCATGTGGTCGCTTATGCTTCCCGTCAACTCAAGCCACACGAGCAGAATTATCCAACTCACGATTTGGAGCTTGCCGCCGTGGTACATGCTCTGAAGCAATGGAGGCCCTACCTCTTGGGCAACCATTGCGAGATCTACTCCGACCATCAAAGTCTGAAGTATCTATTCACCCAGCCGGATCTGAATTTGAGGCAGAGGAGATGGCTGGAATTGATAAAAGACTATGATGTGACTCTCAATTATCAGCCCGGCAAGGCAAATGTCATTGCGGATGCTCTGAGCCGCAAAGCCTATTGTAATACCGTGATGGTTGAAAAGGCCCAACCGGCTCTCCACGAGGAATTTGCTAAATTGAATCTGGAAATTGTTCCTTCGGGTTTTCTAGCTAACCTTGAGATCAAGTCCACTCTCGAGGATGACATCAAGGCCGCCCAGCAAAATGATGCTGAAATTCTCGAGATCAAAGAGAAGATCGCTAATGGGAAGGCGGCCTGTTTCTTGGTTGATGACAATGGTGTGGTCTATTTTGGTGACTGTCTAGTGGTGCCCAAGAGTGGAAATATGAGGGAGTTGATACTCTCTGAAGCTCATGAGTCACCCATCTCTATTCATCCGGGTAGCACAAAAATGTATCAAGATCTTCGCCCTCAATTCTGGTGGTCTTGCATGAAGCGCGAGATCGCCGAGTATGTTGCTGAATGCGACGTCTGTCGCCGGGTGAAGGCTGAACATCAAAGGCCAGCCGGTACCCTCCGCCCCATAGCCATCCCCGAGTGGAAATGGGATGAAGTTGGTATGGATTTCATCACCAGCTATCCAAGGTCACAAAAGGGCAACAATGCTATTTGGGTCATCATCGACCGGTTGTCAAAGGTTGCCCATTTCCTTCCGGTCCGTGACGATATTCGAGCAAGCCAACTGGCCGACTTGTATATGGCCCGGATTGTTCCTTTGCACGGGGTCCCTCTGCGGATCATCTCTGACCGTGGAAGCTTATTTGTGTCCAAGTTTTGGCAAAGTTTCCAAACGGCTCTGGGGACCCGTCTCAACTTCAGCACCGCCTATCATCCTCAAACCGATGGCCAAACGGAAAGAGTAAATCAAGTTCTTGAGGATATGCTACGGGCTTGTGTCATCTCCTTCGGCAAGAGTTGGGAAAAGTACCTCCCTCTCGCCGAGTTCTCCTACAACAATAGCTATCAAGCCAGTTTACAAATGGCTCCCTTTGAGGTCCTTTATGGTAGAAAATGCCGGACTCCTCTCAATTGGTCCGAAACCGGGGAGAGGTCACTCTTCGGTCCTGATGTGATCAATGAAGCCGAAGAGAAAGTCCGTGTCATTCGAGAAAATCTCAAGGCTGCTCAATCTCGTCAGAAAATCTATTATGACAAGCACCACCAAGAGGTACATTATAAGATTGGTGATAAGGCCTATCTTCGGGTCTCTCCTCTCCGAGGCGTTCGTCGCTTTGGAATCAAGGGCAAATTGGCACCTCGCTATGTTGGCCCTTTCACCATCCTAGCCAAGCGAGGAGATCTCTCCTATCAACTTGAGTTGCCCTCCAATTTCCCGGATGTCCATGATGTGTTCCATGTTTCCCAACTCCGCCGGTGCTTCAAGGATCCAATCCGTGGGGTTGATCATGAGGCATTGGACATTCAAGAGGATTTGACCTATCGCGAGCATCCTATCCGCATCTTGGATGAAGCGGAGAGGAAAACCCGCAACAAGTCCATCAAGTTTCTCAAGGTCCAATGGTCTAACCATTCCGAGGAAGAAGCCACATGGGAGCGAGAAACTAGTCTTCGTCAGGAATACCCCGCCTTCTTCACTCAAGCCTAGAATCTCGGGGCGAGATTCTTGTAAGGGGGGTAGATTTGTAACATCCCTAACTTGGTAATGAAAAATACGAAGAATTTTTCCACTTTTTGTTTCGATGTTTGCATCATCGCATCCATATGCATTTGCCATTGCAAGCTTTCATTGGAAACAATTGAAATGGGAGGCCTAAGCTTCCCAACAGCCAACAAATGAAAATGTCAAACTTGGAAACCATTAAATGAATTTCCAAATTGTTTAGGAAGTTCCCACCTTGTTTGTATAACAATTCTCACTTTTCAAATTGTGTCAAATGAGAAATGACATGAGAGATCAAAATTGGCTGAATTAAATTCCTATTTTTGGAACCAAGTTAGAACTTCCAAAATTTCAAAATAAAATCATGGGGAGTCTCCATATGGTTGTGAGAGTCTCCATGAAAATTCTCATGATTTTTGGAATTGTTAAAATGCCCCAATGAAATACATTTTGGAAATTGCCCCTTTTTACCCTAACTAAAAGCTATGAACAAAGGTTGGGCAAATAATTTATTTGACCTCACCAATTTTTGTGGTGGTTCTAAAGGGTAATTCTAGTCTTTATGAATTTTTCTGGGATTTTAGAAAATGTCCTGGTGCTTTGTTTAAATGGTTAAACCCTGCTGTTGGACTCGTTTGAAATTGTTTTAAAAGTTCCAGGGGCCTTTTTGCAATTTCTTCTTTCCCTCCTCTATCTCCTCCACCGTGGCCGACGGCACTGGCGCCATGCCGCCGGCCATGCCGCCCTGCCGCGCACGCGGCTGTGCTCCACCTGCTCCCCTGGAGGGTCTAGACGACGCCTGGACGCCCACCTAACCGTTCCCCGATCACTTGCTCCCCGTGCTCCCCTCCTCTCCTCTCCACCGAGCTCCTTCCTCGCCGCCTCGGTGCCGAGCTGGTCGCCGGCGTCTAGGTCTCCCCCGCACGGATCGAAGAACACGGGGAGTTGCGCCTCGAGCTACTCTTCCTCCCCTCCCCAGGAATCGAACTGGGAGGCCCGGGGACGACGCGTGCGTCGTCGACTTCGTCCACCGCGGCCGCCGCACGCCGAAGCCGTTTTTCCGCCGAATCCGCCCGCCCCTCACCGCGTCGGTCACCCCTCCAAGCTCAAGGTGAGGCGTGCGTCCTTGCTAGCCCTCTCCCGCGTCCACTCCCCCTCTCCCGCCGCCCGATTTTGGTCGCCGGCGACGTCAGCATCGTCAGCACGCGCGCTCCACCTGCCGGCCTGGGCGTCGGCCTGAACCGCCCAGCAGGCCGGTTGCTTCTGTTGGGTGCCCGGCCTAACGCCCGGACTGGGCCGGCCATGAGGCCGGTTCCCTCGGGCTGGACCCCGGCCTGCGCCCCGGGTTGGGCCGGCTTTGAGGCCGGTTCCCTCGGCCACTGGCCCGGCCTGCACCCCGGCCTGGGCCGATCTGTGGGCCGGCCTGCAACAATAAAAGCAGATTTTGTTTATTTACAAATAATTGAAACTTTTCAAATACTAGTCCAAATTCAACAAGTAAAATACCATTTTGATCAGGAAAACAAACCCTACAATATGAGATCTTTGTGACTTATTTTTGAATCCATATTTTGCTGTTTGTTTTAAGTATTTCTAAAATGGGTTAATTAATACCGAATTTGAGAAAATCATAACTAATTAAATATTTGTCCAAAAATTATGAATTAAATATCAAAGTGATCAACATGTCAAATGCTATCAACCCATGCACTTATCACATCATGATCACAAACTTTTATTTTATGTTACTCATAATTTTTCTAAATGAATTAATTTCAATTAAGTATTTAATTCGCTACTTATTCATCGGTACTCCGAAAATTACAAATAAATTACCGAAATGATCGGAAGAACGAAACCTACCCATTCTTGTCATGTTCATGCATATTTGAGCCACCTCTCTAATAATTTTAAGATTTTATAAAGAATGTGGCCACTAAGATAAATATGGGGTTGGTCCCAAATAATTGCACTAATTATTTGGCTCCTCATTTAAATTTGCTTTTAATTTATATAATGATATCCTTGCATCAACTTGACATGTCATCATGTGATTGAGCATTGCACCTTGTGTTCTTGTGATTTATGTGTTCTTTGCTTTTCTCTTTTGGGTATCGATAGATTCCGAAGTCGAGGGTCTCTCTAACTACCCCGACGAGCAGTACTTCGCGACCGGGCAGCAAGGTAAGAGATAACCTAACCTTCTTGGCATTCTAGCATCCTAATGTTTTATAAACTTATTTTATCCACCATATTATTTGCATGCGATTCAAATGTCTCTTTCAGTAAATATTAGAATATCCTATGAATGCATGTTCTTCCCCGAGCCAATCACATGTATCCCTACCTATGAAACCTAGGGTTGAAGTGTTGGCCGAGATAAAGATAAAATGGTTGTATCCATATGCTTAGCTATGCTTAGCCATGCTTAAACAAATGCTTTATGTCCGTTATTAATTCTGTAATTGTTGATGATGATGGAATGATTCGGGCATGCCGGATAAATGTGATGCTTAATTAAAATGCTAAGACGGTTTGGGTGAGTTGCCATCGGGGATGGTGTTTTGCCTCACTCTAGCCCCTAGGTGCGAGTTCTTTACCTCTTGAACCAAGACTAGCGTGCTGCCATTGGTGGGTGTATGGGCGCCTTACTGACCAAATAATTTGTGAGGGGCTTGTCAAGGGTCCTCTAGTTCGAGTTTTCCTTTTGCCGTGTGTGTGAGCGGAAAAAGGATTGATGAGGATGGTGGTGTTTAGGATGTGACGGTGGGGCAGGGCGCTGGGAGCGCTGAACCTGTCCTTCCGCCACTGATGGTCCTTGAGTAAGCCTCATGCATTGTAAAGGTCTAACCGCGCCCGCTCGCCGGTCTTCCCCAGAAGAGGGCCAACTAGGTGAGCCGGACGGTACCAATGGGTAAAATAGTACACCCCTGCAGGGTTAATCTTTCGAAAAGCCGTGTCCACGGTTATGGACAACTTGGGAATAGACGATAAGATCATAGAGAATTTTAACCTAATTGATATGGCAGCTAAAGGTTGCATAATCAACGTGTGATAAAGGTTCACTTCCTCGAGGGTGATTCGAGGGGGTGCCTTGGTGGAGATGAGTGTGGTTAGTCACAAAAGGGTTCGATGAGAACCGATGATGAAAATGTTACTTTCTTACCCCTTTTTAAAAGTATTCTGAGTAGACGACTGCCATGTGTCATTTATGTTTCGGTTTATGAAAATCAGCTTTATGCAAAAGTAAATACATATAAAGCTTTAGAGCCTCCGTCAGTCATTGGGCCTATATCGCCCTACTAAACTTGCGAGTACATCGTACTCAGTCTCTCTTTGCTGCCTCTATGATTTTGTATTTCAGAGGAGGACGACACCGAGCAGCTAGGTGGGTTCTTCGTTGACGTCGACTACTAGTCTGGGGTTCCCAGGTGGCAGCTTGGGACCGTGGAACAAGCTGGCTTGGGTGATGTTTATTGTAGGCCTCTTAGGCCATATATTTGCTTCTTGTTGTTAGACAACACTACCCGCTTCCGCTTGATGAATTGTTGGATCTGTGATCCTTTTGCTGTGTAATATTTGTATTCTTCTCGTTATATGAGTTGCTATATATATATTTTTGTGTCGTAGCGTCATGCAATGTGCCAGTTTGTTCCACAAGTCTCGATCTCTGTGTTATACCTTGATGGTTGTGCCAATTACATAGCCTCTCTGTATAATTCCGGGGTCGGGGCGCTACAGATATTTAGTGATGCATAGTTAAGGAAGATCCTGACGAGTTACGGAGATACTTAATCTACACTCTGGGGACTTGCTTCGTAGCTCCTTGTCGGAAATATTTGCCTTCTTGCATTCCCTCGACTACCCATGAAAATTCATCGATATCCAGCGGATTTTCTTCCTACGGGAAAAATTATTTTCAATGGAAAACTCATTTATCACTGAATAGGTGAACCGGGCCGTCACCAGAATTTGATTTTTTTTACCTAACAATGTTAAATTACCAAGAAAAGTTCGATTTCCTTTATAGTTTGAGACTCCTAGTTGTTAGTGGTGTCGGGTTTTCGTCCCATAATGGGCGTTTCGATGTCAGAACATTGCCAGGTTGATTTCCTGATGCTGTTGCAACTCGCTTATGTTTCCTCTCCCCCCTTTCTTCTACTATTTGTATTGCACTTGTTATTTCTATTTTGATTAATGAAAGGAGTAGAAGCCTAGTTAAAAAATATATAATCTTTTTTTTTTGTAATTTGCTATATTTTAGGTCAACGTTCTTAAATTTGTTGCATTGTGGAGAAGAGAAATTTTGTGGTTGACTAAGTGATCGATAATACGCAAGTTATATTTTTTCTCAAAGGATAAAAGCCCTATAGTAATCGAGTCTCGACTTTACAAGAACAGTTATCATGAAATACTGTTTAAGGGGAATTTAGCACATGAGTCACGGCCCGAAAAGAATTTAATAACAAGGACAACCGAGAGATCATAAAAGAATTTTTCACAACAATTTCAATTCAGCTATATATAGCTATAAAATTATCTGGAACAGCGACACGACGCAATTAGTAAGCACTATCCTCAGTCCGGCAGGCCGGCAAACTAGTACTGTTTGACACGCTAGTACCCTGAACGCTTCCGATGGAGACGAACGATCAATTTGTACCATATCGATCGGCGGCTTGCTGGCCATGCAACAGTCTCTACATGCATGCATAGTAAGTAGTAGACGCGCACCGTACGTGGCTACGTAGCGCATAGGGAATTGTTCGGGGGCCACCACGTGAAGTGAAATGCTCCCCGGCCCCCACCCCACACGCGCTCCTCCCCTCCCCTGCTGCTATCACCTTCACACCTCCGTCCCGTTCACTTCATCCATCAGAGTTCACCTCCCCGTCCCCGTCGCTCTCCCCCCATCCACCCGCCCCGGCCCCGCGCGCGCGTCTCCACTACCCGATCGCCCGCTCCACCCGCGCGCGGCCGCTCTGTCGGTCGGCCGGCGAAAGCCGCGCGCGTGCATGGATCCCTCAGGCACCGGCGCCGGCCCTCCTCCGTCCTCCTCGGCAGGCAGCGGCGCCGACGCGCTTCAGCAGCAGCCTCAGGATCCGCCTCCTCATCCACCGCCGCCGCCGCGCAGCAGCTGAGCAGGTACGAGTCGCAGAAGCGGCGGGACTGGAACACGTTCCTGCAGTACCTGCGGAACCACCGCCCCCCGCTGACGCTGGCGCGCTGCAGCGGCGCGCACGTCATCGAGTTCCTCAAGTACCTGGACCAGTTCGGCAAGACCAAGGTGCACGCCGCCGGGTGCGCGCACTACGGCCAGCCCAGCCCGCCGGCGCCCTGCCCGTGCCCGCTCCGCCAGGCCTGGGGCTCCCTCGACGCGCTCATCGGACGCCTCCGCGCCGCCTACGAGGAGAGCGGCCACGCGCCGGAGTCCAACCCCTTCGCCGCGCGCGCCGTCAGGATCTACCTCCGCGAGGTCCGCGACGCGCAGGCCAAGGCGCGGGGGATACCCTACGAGAAGAAGAAGCGCAAGCGCACGACACCGGCGCCGCCGCGCCAGGCGGTTGCCGCTGGCGGCGAGGGGACGAGCTCTGCTGCTGCCGGTGGAGGAGAGCCAAGTGGCGGCGGCCCGTCAGCGGCTGCGCCACCACCCACTGGCGGCCAGACGACAGGCAGTAGTACCGCTGCACCACCAAGCAACTCCCGATCAGTATAGTATAATCACCTTGCAGAGAATGAAGAGGGCATCCTTGGTTGCTTGTCTTATTAATTTGCTTCCGAACATCATGTACGTCGGTCGGTATACATCGACAGCGCTTATTTTGCAAAGGTTTGAGCTGCTGTTTCCTTTGTCATTTGGTTTCATCGCCCTTCTTCCCTCTTATTTGCTTGTTCAATTTCTTCTTCTTGTCATCTCGATCGAGTCCTAAGAATTTAGCTAGGTCAAGTGAGTAGGCGCTGAGTAAGTATATGTGTGCCAGTCGGCAAAGGGGTTTGATCGAACAAGTTTTGGGAAGTGAACAAGGAATCAGTGCTGCTCATGTCCCAGCCTACATATAATAGCATAATACCCTCTAGCAAGCAAGCTAGAGTTGATGTTATTTAAATATTTTTTAAAGAGATATCTTCCCTTGCAGCAAGGGATCTCCCCTCCATGCATCTTCTTCTGATTAATGACTGACTGTTCTCTATAAGCAATCAGTGCTCAGTCACACACATACATCTTGATCACTTCAATTAATTTGTGCGTCACTAGTACGTACTGTGCAAATGGAGACATACACAGATCCAAATTAAAAGCTTGTACTCCTCTCTGGTGTGCGCACACACACACAGTCATCAACCAGTACACTAGTTACCACTTACCACTGAACCCATTTCCCCCCACTCCAGCTCCCTCCAATTTATCATGCATGCACGCATGCATTTCTTAATCTGCTTGAACTTTCCCTCAAAAATAATAATAGAGCTTCAAACTGGTAAACTAGGACCAGTACTATGAAGGAATGTAGTAGTAGTAGGAGGAACTGAACTGAAGGAGATCTTCTCTGGTCCCGGGCGGATGGGACTGTAGACTGCCGGGAGTAAGCTAGGCCCATGGCGACGACCACACGTGCGCGCGGGCGCGCCTAACCACTGTGTCTCCCTCCAAAGATCTCCCACTGTGCCACTTCATCTTCCACCTCCGAGCATGCAGCAGCGCTCTCGTCTGCATGAATGCATGCATGCCCGGTGCAACTCCCGACCAGAGCTATAGTTTCCATGCCCGCCTTGTATATCTTTTCTCCTCCAATTTTACATTCGGACTGAAAACTGAATTACATCAGATCACAGATCCATATAAGATTATAGTTCGATCTCTCTTCCGGATGCCATTTTGGCTGCAGCCGCCATTCATGCTTCCTTTTTTTGAGGATAGGGAGAGTGGAAAGAGACACTCTAAAGAGAGGAAGAAGAACAGTAGCTAGCCTTTTTCTCCCCCTTCACTTTTGCTCGCGAACGGACGCACGGCCTCGTGTGCAGTGTCCCTCGGTCGATCGTCTTTTGCATGGCCCATGGCCCCTCCTCGCATCATGACGATCACCATCTTTCATAGATCCGGCTGACCATCCATCTGTGATCCGCTCGATCGCTAGATCGGCACTGTGGCTACGTACTGTGCATGCATGCGCTTTTCCGCCCATTTTTATGCATCGGAACCTCTCCTCTTTAACTTGCGTCTCGCCATGACCCCACCGTGCGAGCACTCCCCGAGCTTAAAACCCCACCGGCCCGCCGGCATCCTCCGGCCGTGTACATGATCGCTTTTATTTCCCTCCACACGTCGGGTCTTGTCCTAAATTAATATGCCTGACCACACCTGGGCTGATTCATATTGGATTGGAGTACTGGTTTCCTTTTCTTGCCTAAGATATGGAATTTTGGAGAAAGGGGCTTTGCAATTTCTAAGTTCACGACGAAAAATTAAATATTTTCCAGGTGAATGCTAAAAACCATTTGAGTATCGATTCGTGCAAATAGACGAGAAAATCTTGCGACCAAGAAATAACTATTTCTAAGTGCTCGTCCCTTTATAGAAAAACAGTTCAATTTCCCACAAGAGTCGTAGAAAAGTTCAAAGTCTATCATTCTAAAAGAAAAATCAAAGTCTCAAACAAGATATTGGGAGCAATCTTTTCTTTTTAAAAGAAAATGTTCTTTTGCCCGATCGTGAATCCACTTTTCGGGTGCACTCCATGTCTCCGTCGTTACACTCTAGATGCAAGGGAGAGTGATTACGCCATCTACCCCGTGGCCATGGAAATCACCGACCATATCGTATTTGAATGCTTCTTCGCTTACTATTGGTTCCCTTGCTCTAGGTACCAACAACAGAAAGCTTCATGCCTACAGCGCTCTCATAGAGATCCCGCTCCCATGTTCATGATTCTCTGCTACTAGCAGGTGCGGATCAATGAAATAAAAACATTTTCAACGCCCTAACATCCCCTTTCCCCTAGGGCCGACCCATAGGCCGGGCAAGAAGGGCGACCGCTCATGGCCCCGAGAAGAGAAGGGCTCATAATAGTGCATTATATAGTAATCATTATGTTCTTATCCATTATATCCAAGAAAATCTATAATACCCCCTTTATAAATTTTATATCATGAATGATTTTTTCTTCTCAATAACACACAACTTTGTCTAGAAAAAATGGTGGCAATATATAAGAAAAACTATTCCACAAGAAAAAAATGCAAAAATGACAGTTATACAAACTCAACCATACACTTTACTATATATATTAGTAGTGAAATACCTGAATTAAAAATGGTGGAAAATCGGGCGTGCCTTACATTTTTTTACGGAGGGAGTATCTCGACATAATAAAATGGTAATATCATAAATACATACCATGGGAAGTCCTGCTGGGAAAAGTAATGTGACCGGAGACGACATGTTTACTTAACATATTTTTTCCGCTCCTGCGGGTTCTATGAAAATCTATGTAGCTAGATTTCCACGTTTAATTATGTGTGACACATTTTTATTTCATAACATGGAAGGACTTGTGTAGGCCATATGATACAGATACATTGCATAAGAGCAAATGAAATAATAAATATATGTATGCAAACATATTAGCATTCGCACCATTTATTTTCATGCATGGATGATTACTCTAAGCAATGTTGTTTCAATACCAATACAGAGCACGCACACTTTTTACATTTCGACTTACTAAACACTTTTGACCATGAGAAAGCAGCATTGTTCTAGACGTGTTTACAAATATGCTTATTTGATTATACACTAGAAATCGCTATTGAAATATTTGTTCGGCCCTAATCTTTACATATTTTTTACTATAGAACGTATAAACTATATAGATTATGCATTATGAAAAATTGTTTAAAACAGACTTTTGTTACAACATAAAATTTCATAGTTTCAATGATAGCCACTGTAAAAGAACAACAACAAATATTTAATTGTATGGATTGTTACGTGGTTAAACTATGTGAAAAAATATATAATTATACTTATAATATTGTATCATGCTAAAAAATAGGACGTTTATAAGTATAAAATTTTAGTATAAATTGTACGTATTTTCATTTGCCCTAGGCCCAAATTTTCATTGAACCAGCCCTGCTTTTCCCTTCTAAAGAGAGTGTGTTATGAGGGCATTGATCTCTTTGCACCGCACATGTAGTGCATGGTGATTTTTTTTTGCTGGAGTTTAGATGAAACATTCAAGAAAAATACGAAGGTGCTTTAATGGACTATATGAAGTGAGAAATATTAACACGAGTAAATTTTACAACCACATGTCAATGATTAATCTATTGTCGATCTTCGATCACGAGACAGTAGAGAGAAGAGAGGCTGTGTCACACACATTAAAGCAACTAGATGATTCCCCGCGCGTTGTTGCGGAAAATATTTCCTAAAATTGTTGTTTTACTTGGAAAATTAACTCCTAAAACTTTCATCAAACCAACAAGTAAATGATTCTGCTTTGACATCAATAATTTCGAATGATACATAATTAACACCAATACTAAAGGTTATGATTGAACGTTTGGATAGCATACACAGTACAGTTAGAGACTTATTATACATTTATTTACTCATTGAACCAATATGTTTAAAGCTTCTGTACATTTATTTACTCGTGGAACCAATACGTTTAAAGCTTCCATATAGGATACCACCTCTTCTTCCGATTCAAGGAATTAACTTTCATGCTAGAACTTAATCATCACCACCTCGATACCAAGCCATAACCCCAAATCTTGACAATGTGGAATCTCCATCAGAACTCCCGTATACATTTACTTACATACACTCTACAATAGATGCTAAACAAATGTCAATAGTCCAGACTGAATCATATAAGGCTTCTTCTTCTAGACATGTGTGGTCTTTAATTGTTTGTTTCCATTTGAAAGCTTCTTATCGTGACTAATACTATGGAATGATTACCCTGCAGAAAATAAGCAAACTGATCCACCTATCAGTGCATTTCCTTCACCAAAAATTACTCCATTGAGGTGGTGCCAAGCTTACGAAAACAAAAATTTATGTATATCCCCTTCATATCAACATCTGGAACCTTCATCGATGACAGATAGTTATTTACCTCAGAAAGTATGTTTTACGTATACGTCTTAAAGATGCAAAGGAGCATTTCCTCAACAAAAAAAAAGATGCAAATGAGCATGGTGTAAGTAATTATTGTTGACTGTATCTTGTCTACTGAATCAAATGATTTTATCTTAATTCGAAATTAGAATCAGCTAACGTTGGAACTTGGTATGCATATTAATGTAGCTAGCTAATCTAATCTTATGATGACAACATAGGGCTAGCGCTTCAGGTTAAGATACCCACATCCAATATATAGCTTCTATCACTATTGATGACACATGCAAATGTACTTGTTACACTCCCTCCTAAGTCCAAATGTACGAGATTGAGACCGGCAGCATGGAGTTTTCTGTGCTTGTATCATCTAGATACGTTGCTATGAACCAACAAATTAAATGATTCCGTTGAAAAAAAAAACCCTAGATGCAACATGCGTACTACGTACAGGGGTTTTTCGAAGCTGTTGGAGGGTCGTTTGATCATATATATTCCCTCCGTTAAAAAATAAGTGTCTCAAATTTGACAAAAAGTGGATGTATCTATATATGAAACATGTCTAGATACATCCATTTTTGAGCAAACTTGAGACACTTATTTTTGGACGGAGGGAGTATATATATACAGTACTCCAGCTAGCTAGCTAGGCACATAATAATAATTATTAAAGAAAAACCACAAGGCTAGTTAGGGCGCCGTGTGTGGTTGCTTATGCTTTATTCGGCCTGGGCGCCGTGTGGTTGCAGCGTCGGATCGACCGGTGATCCTTTTGTACTAGTTTTGTTACTACTAGGGCGTACGGACTTGGGTAGGGAGGATTATTTTCGAGAGAGCGGCACACGCATCATTGGATTCTCGATCTGTGATGATTGTGGCCGTGACGTTATTAAAACTTGTGCCCCGTACATACATTCGCTGCACAGGCTAATATACAAGCCACCCCGGCCGGTCCCTCGTGGCTTTGTTCTTTGCTGTCATAGGAACGCCGTCTTGATTAATAGCCACACTGTTAACCTGTAAAATGTTCCATCCCACCTCCCTCTCGCATGCAAAATCAAAAGAGAAATACATGAACGGATAATATCATTAACGATTCTCATAAAAAAAATACTTGAACAGCTTTTATTTCGCAAATAACGGGGATCTATTTTTACCATTGGCTGGTTCATGAGGAGATGTTCAAAATTATATTTCACATTGGCATATTTTGAAAACCGATCCAGATCTAGGGATCCCCCCAAAGCAGTCCGGACATGAAGACGACAGTTGCATCAACGATCCCTTTGACAAGATAACGACGTAAATACGCCACTATCCTCTGCCATGACCAAAATCGGCGCGGTTTTTTTATCATCAGCCGCACCTCCCCAAATTCGCGTCCAGCTAGATCGCCACCAACCGTTAGGTCGGTGTCGTCCAGAGCCGCCGTCCCGGCTTCTGATCCGCAAACTCCGAAAATTTGCGAGTCTTCCAAATCTAGCGCCGTTGACATCAGAGATATCTCCGCCCGCCACGTGCCTCCTACGACGAACCCAGTTTCGAGATCCGGTGATCCCGAACCCGGGATTTTTTGTTAAACCTCACGATTATCCAAACCTACGCATAGACCACGATACTATAGATACTTGATTATGTCGACTTTGTTATAATTACTTCTGTAGTTGTCTGGGAGAGAGAGAGAGCATGCATGCGTAGGATAGCCGGCGCTGCTGCAGGCAGAAGACACAGGCATGCAGCTTTTACGTACGCACCAGACTCTATTCTCCATAAACTCGAACCGGTCTGTTAACTAATTGATTCATACCGTAGAGAGAAGAAAGTTGTTTGTTTTTCCAAACTAATTACTAATATCTGGATAAATACTGTTTAACTCTGAGGTCATCAATCATATTAAGATAAATAAGGAGTTGTGCCGATTTATAATGAAACTACAATCACCAATCCATTATTTTCTTTTCACAGCAAACATACAAATATATACCATCTAGCAATGTTCATGCCATTATGAATTTTTATTCAAGCTAGTGGTTCCCATTTTGTCTCATGTGAAACCCAATAATTATTAGAGCATGGAAACATTATGTACTACTGGTCTCGCTATATCATATAGGGCACTAGGTATAAAAAATCAAATGGCATCCATTGTTCAGCATCATTATGTTTATTCTTCTCTAGTAGGGTAGTGAACATCCAACCTCAATCTGTTGACGCACACAACCACCTTTAATATCGCTACACCCTCCGATCCGATTTTACTGTCGCCAGCAGCATACAAATTTGTACTGACCTGGTTCACTTTTCACGTCAATTATTTCAGATCAGAGGGAGTATATATTGTGCATACTTTGGGGGAAAAAAATTGTGCGTACTTGAAACACTTTGCAAGGGCGCAGTTACACAATAGCATATAGAGTGGGCGCCGCCTCGATCTACTTGAATTTGAATAGACGCACGATCTTGTACTATTTCGTGTTGAATACACATGCATGATCTTGTACTATTTCTTCTTGAATACATGCATGATCTTGTACTATTTCGTGTTAGTTTGTCTCTGTTTTTGTACGCATAACTACTTAACTAGCTATATTTATAGATATATAATAACTGGGTGACCCTTTTCGGAAAAAAAATAGATATATAATAACGATACTTGGGCAAAGTTAAGCAAACGTAAGGTAGAATTATTCTTTGTCCAGTGCAGGGAGCACTGAAATTTGATGACGAATGAATTAGTGGGGTCTGGTCGAGATTAACTCTACTTATACTTCCCGCACAAAATTGTGCGCTATGATAACATGTACGGAACGGGCACTTTTTTTTAGGAGAGAACTTGAACATTGAAGAATATATATCAACAACGTTAGCATGCACAGTGTAGCTATAGTGTACATGCACCCATGGAGCTCACAGCAAAAACATGAAAAGAAAAGGGAACAAATAACCGAAAGCAGAATAAAAGGTTCCCACAGAAAGGCAAAATAAAAGGAGTTTTGTACGTTTATTATCATTCAAAATGATTTTGTCAGCTGCTAGCATATGCTATTCAAAGAAAGAGAAAAAGAAAGTGTGCTTCAGTGTTTCTTAAGGGAATCAGTAATAGGCGTAAGCATGCATGCATGGCTTGCTGATTACTACTACTACTAGTAATTAAACTGGGTCTCGAAATATGCATTATGCGTGTTCATGGCTAGTTAATTAGAAGCTAGTTTAGACACTGATGACATTGCCATGTACACCGGGGATAGATCAAGAGGAGCTTCCCCACCTGAATCATGGGTAGCTACTTGCTAGCTTAATCTGGGTACAAGCTAGTGCAGCATCAGGATAAATATACGTAGTCTCCTCAGTCAGTTACCTTTTTACAGGCAGTGAGAAACACTAGGACAGTCGGGCGCCAACACTAGGAACACTAATTTGCACCGGCGCCTGACGAGTCTTGTACCGCTGCCGCAGTGGCAGTGCCGCACAAGACACAAATCGCAGGGCAGCCCAGCAACTTGCCAGCATGACCGCGGAGAACATCAGGTGAAACCCATCCTGGCGTGGTAACTACGTGTAGAAGTTTCAAAAAGAAAATAGTACAAATATATCGAGGGGCCGACGTTCTATAAGCAAGCAAGCAACGCTTGAAAATCATATTCAATCGCGTTCTGAACACACAGAAATCAGATACAGATAAGGGGACAGTGATGACAGAAAACAAATCGCCGTTCTCTGAGGGATTCAACTGTATATACCTGCATATTGCTCTTGCAAAGCTATGAACACAGAGAGAGGAAAGGAGGGGCCTCAATATTTGTTCAAGCTTCAAACTCTTTATCATTCAATGTAAAACCGATGCACAAGTATACAAAAGATGATCTCATATCCTGTCTGTGCGCGTCTGTTAGCACTATCCTACAAACTATGACGTCCCATCACTTCCCTTTGACAAGAAAAAAATACACAACAGAGTGCACAGGTGTATCTATACCACCAAAATTTCAGAGCTGCCTGGATTTGACCAAAGTATATCTCTGATGTATAAAAGAATCGATCCAATCAGAATTTACAGAATCAGCAGAACTTCTGTGCGTTGACGGCTCTCTTAGAAATTTGGACCATGTCATCCTGATCTGGGAGCCCCGGGACGCCAGAAACCCTTTGTTGCAACGAGATACTGCCGCTTCACAACGACAGTTTCATAGTGCAGAGAGCGGAGAACTGGGCGCATCTTTTTTATCATGTCCATGGTGTCTTTCAACACGAACCATCTGCCAGGCCTCAATATCCTGTCGACTTCGGCTGCTACTTCAAGGATGTCACACCTAAAGGGAGACACTGATATCAGGCTATACTCTGACAAGAGGGAAGCACGCATAGTAAAATTCATCGAGGAATGACTGTTAGTGTTTACCTATTTGTAAGACTTCCAAGGAGATCACTCATGTGAAGAACATCATAGGTCCTTGGGTATGTGTTGAAAGATTCACACCAATCATGATACACCCCAATCAAACCTCTGCTAAAAATCACTGGCAAGGTATCTGACTGCCCAATAGGAACGGCATTCATAACCCATAAAGGTTGATCAACAAGTGCTGCTGCAAATCTGGTTCAACAAAACTAGACTGATTAATATGCCCATCATGAAAGAGTTTTTCATTAGTCCAATAACAACTATATCTGGTTGCAAAGAAAAGGATAACGACCAGATCTACATCTGATTACAAAAATAAGATCTTTACAACCTGTTTTTTTTTAGGAGACAGCAAGTGCTGCTTCGATTCATTAAGAAAATGCCGGATCAAATGCCGGTTCAAGTACCAAATGGAGTACAAGAGAGAGGGAGGGAAAGATTAATTACATTACAGCCAAAGATCTAGAGGGGGAGCTATTTAATATATACAGCCAGTCAGGCTTTGCCATGACCAGCAGATCCAGGCCCCTTGATCACCCTCCCGGCGGCAACGACTTTGCCAGCATGCCAGCGGCACGCCAGTCCTGGAGATCGGCCATGATCTTGTCCGCAAGAATCCCTGGTAGGCGCGATTTGTTGTTAAAAATGCGGTCCTTCCTCTCTTTCCAAAGGGACCACCAGGTTAGCAAAGGCAACGAATTGCCATCTAGGTCTTAGCCGTTGAGGTAGTGATGCCGCCATGCTGATCCACCAGTCTTGCAGACTGAAAATAGGACTGCGAGGTGAAGTGTCAACTGGCATACCCGTACGAAGGAGGAGGTCGTCCCAGACTGAAGAGCTGAAACGGCAGCTGACAAAGAGATGAACGGCCGTCTCGGGTTCAGCATTACAGAGGTTGCAGAGCGGGTTATGGGGCCATCCACGCTTTGCCAGGTTGTCAGCAGTGAGAGCACGGTTCAGACGGATGATCCAGGCATGGGTCTTGCATTTAGGAGTTGCTTTGACGGACCAAATTCCAGCTAGGACCGGTGAAGGGACGTTGGCGCCAAATAAGAAGGCATAGGCCGAGGTGGCCGAGTAAACTCCATCAGATGTCCACCGCCAAGAAACCTCGTCATGTTGTTCATCAATGGTGACATTGCTCTACCTGTCCAGCAGCTCCCACAGTTGCAGGTATTCAGTCAGAGTGGCAGCGTCAGGGTTGGGCTTGATGCAAGCAACCCAGTTCCTGTTGGAGACAGCGTCTCTAACTGTCGCTCCTTTTCTCCTAGAGGGCTTGAACAGGTGGGGGAAGAGAATGCCGAGGGGAGTGCCATCCAACCAGTTTGATCTCCAGAAGCTGGTGTCGCGCCCACAGTGAATGGCGATCGTCGTGGAGGCCCTGAAAACTGAGCGGACGATGTCGTCGACAGGAATAGGCAGGCCACGCCAAGGTTTTGATCGATCTGTGGCCTCCTGCCACAACCACCATAGCCGTAGAGCTATGCTGTGAAGGTGCAAGTTATGAACAACAAGTCCACTTAGGTCCCTTGGTCTGCAGACAGAGCTCCAGTTGACCAGGCATTTACCCCCATTGACAGTGTCACCGGCAGCCCACAGAAAAGCTCTTCTGAGTTTCTCAAGCTGTTCCAGTAGCCACTTTGGATGGACGAGTGCAATCAGTTGATGGCAGACAAGACCGTCGTGACCAGAACAAGACGGTCAGCAAAGGTGATCCATTTAGCTTTCCAACAAGCAAAGCACTTCATAAATTTATCAACGATGCGCTGGAAGTCGACTCTTCGCAGCATCTTATCTGAGAGTGGCAGCCCCACATAGGTACATGGAAATTGTGCAAAAGGGCAGGCCACCTCATTGGTCGAGCAGCTGAGGTCTTCCCACCGGCAGCAGATGGTGAGGATGCTGCTCTTGCTCAGATTAGAGTTGAGGCCTGTTGCGTCAGCAAAGAGTTGAAGGATGGCAAAGGTGGCTTGGAGATCAGTCATTTCAGGTTTGATAAAGATCATCACATCATCAGTATATAGAGAGGCTCTGAAGCGCAAAGTTTGGTTACCAATGTTCTCCAAGATCTGGTTGTCTTCAGCTGCTTCAAAGAGTTTGCCGAGGCAGTCCATCACCAGCACAAAAAGGAGGGGAGACAGGGGGTCCCCCTGATGGAGACCCTAAATAAGTGGCTTATTTCTGCTTTTAGACTTCGGCTTATAAGCCACAAAAGCACCTAAATAAGTGCTTTTGGCTTTGGCTTTTGGCTTTTAACCGGACATTATTGCATGATGGAATAAGGAAAAGGCCAAAATCAAAAGTACCTATAGTGCCACTAAGGAAGTTTCTGAATTGCACGATCCCTATAAGAAAACAGACATCTGACTTGGCAGTCTAGTATCCAATCAAGAGAAACATTTACTCCATTGCTAAAGGAGGATAATTGAGTTCAAGCTATTTTTGTACTAACAAACTACATATTTAAATGGTCAAAACCCAGGCACAACCAATGAACGACAATCTACCCAAAAAAGCATCTCCAAAGTAGAAGCATTAAAGCAACAAGGATTGATATTGGTGGCATAAGAAAACGAATTTCACAAAATTAATCAGCACAAATTTGTCTTCTCTTACCCTCCATAACCAGCATTCATGTCCATTACATTACGGACAATTGACCAATTAACTGGAAAGTCATTAGAGTATACGTCTGAAATGACTTGCTTCCAATACTTTGTATCCGCATCAAACTTCTGAGTAGTAGCAGAACCGTAAGGTACACTTGCATATCTGACAAGTCTTTCAGGCCACAGAAGGGGTGAGTTTTTTGTTTCATCTGGACTGGCAACACCAGTCGGCAAAATGCAACTATCAAGAGGAGCATACCTGCAAAAGCAAAGATAAAACAAATGGGTATAGATACACCGATTTGAAACTCCAGTACAAGTTACTTATAAACTATGATGTCTACAATCAGGACAGGCTGCAAATGGTATCAATCACACAACTGATGTCTGCCAGTGAGCCAGTAAGTTATTTAACAGAAAGAGGCATTTAGCTGCTAGAAGACCTCTAGCAGTCTGAACTGCTGGTGAAACAACGACAAGAGAAAATAGAGGACAAGCTATAACATACCAAGGAAAACGTGATCCATCTTTCTCGGAGCACAGATGGGGTCCATTGGCTTTCCTCTTAAGATAGCAAGAATTCGAGGCTGGTTTTTGATATATAACAACGCCAATTCCATTAATATCTTGAGATTTTACTACTGTTCTCCAGCAGATCGATTTGGTCAGAGTAACCATTGCTGCCACATGTAGGAGATTCCCAGTTAGCACAAAATTGGTCATAAAAATGACACTACTTACTTGAGAAGTAAACAATGTCGTGGAAGAAGCAAAACTACATATAAAATTAACGAGGCAATGTTGTAGACATCTTTAGAAACTTGAATACTGAAATATGTTGCCCTTTGCTTAGTAGTGACACTATTACTTGTTCTACCTCGAACACATGTCATGTAGGTGGAAGCTAGATATCCTTTTCGGCTAACAGCAGCTACTACACTTTTCTATGGTCTCCAACTTTGCTTCAGTCAGTATTATAGGTGTTTTGTCAGCAATCCAGAGATATGAGTATCTGTTTTCTCTTAACACTTGTGCCAATCTCTAAGATATTGTTACTAGGATGAAAACAGAGGCTACAAGATGTACTAAAATATGATTGCCCACGAACCATTCCAGTCATCTTGATCTCTTTTTTCTTCACGATAGACAGGGGTTGCAGACCAGATGAAAAATCCTCCAGGCCTTAGCACTCTGTTAAGTTCCAATAATGGTTTTCCACCTGCACATTACCAATAGTAATAGATATTTACAAATAAATTAGCATGACAAAAAATGCTACCGTTGTCTGCAAAGAGCAGATATAGATACTATGGTAGCTTATAAAATGCAATGAAGGAACAGAGCACTTGCCATTCTCATACCAACGGACTCTGCACCTTGCACAGTGGAGCACATCAAATGCATTATCAGGGAAAGGGAGCTTTTGAGTTCCGATCACACCTAAAAGTGCTGGAATTCCACGCTCTAATGCAAACTGTATCTGAGCTTCATGCTCATCTTTTGGGGCCAATGACATAGTAATGACATTCCTGTCAAGCAGGTACCCACCAAAGCTGGCAACACCACATCCAACATCCAGGACAGTTCTTGTATGTGTTCCCCATTGAATGGTAGGCATTATCTATAAAAAAAATTATACAGCCTAATTATGATATGACCTAAGGAAAAAAACCAAGAAGCTATGACGATGAAATCGATGGCAGCATTCTAGATAAATCTTTAAGTGACTACCCGAATAGGAGTAATTATTTATGCAATGCAAGCACAGTATTAAGTGCCGAAAAAAACAAGTAAAAATATAGATAGACTCTTATCTGTAAGAGCACATGATTTTCTGTTCTAACTTTGACAAATGGGTATGAATAAACAACATGCAACTAACCAAAGGCTGATTATATCCAGAACTTGATAATTGAATGCAAAGCTCTTAACTTCACCGCATGGAAAAGGCAGTAAGATGTTAAGATGAAGGTGGCTATTTAGAGCATTAATATAGTTTAGGGTATGAACTGAAAAAATGCACCAATTTAGGGGTCTATATAATGTCATTATTACTATTTTTTGCATGCCATTGCACACTGTTTGTGTCCACCCCTCAAGTCTCAACATTACCAGAGGACATATGCAGTTTCTCAAAAAAAAAAAAACATTACCAGAGGACATACTGTACATTGGCAACCATACATGTAAGAAGCATCTCAATTCACAAGTACATAGAACACTCACTTGGCCATAAAACTACTGAAGGAACTTTCTTGCAAACTTAACCTGTTCAAACATAGATCAAGATGACAGAGATGTCTACCTGTTCTACAAACTGAATGTATCTTCCAACACCATCTTTGAACTGAGTTCCACCTCCAGGGAAAACAAGATAATCACCAGACTTTGTAACCCATTTCTGGTCCTTCTTATACTCCACCAGTTTTGGGTGAGGAACATTGTTGTACCAAATCTGGATTTTAGAAAGCAGATTAACAAGCGTTAGTACGCATCTAGCTAATCCTTAGCCACCAGAAGGCATTCATCATTTAATCAAGGTACGAATAATAGTATAAGATTCACAAGCTGCCTTGTGAGGGTTAAACCGCTTCTCAATACCAAATTAGACATATTGAGAACAGTAGCTTCGAAATCAGAGAATGTTGCTAGTAGTTTGCAGTGTTTTATTGATTATGTTCTACTAGTTTCAAGATTAAATCAGAAATTGAGCACCCAATCACACCAATAGGACGGCATGGGTGGTATGAACACCGAAAGGAGAGCACATGAACAACAGCTAGCTAACTAGAGGCCTAGAGCGTGTCTTACCGACAGAGGCAAGCGCGCAAGTTCCTCACCATGTCACGGCTGCGCGGCCAGGGCACGGGCAGCCGGTACCCCCGGTGGCGTCCGCACGAGGCACCTGGGCGGCGGCACGGGGCAGTGGCGCTCCCGGTGCTCCATGTGGCGCCTGGAGCGCAGCGCCTTGATGGCCTGATGTTGTCGAGGCAGGGGATGTAGTCCGCCGCCGACACGCCCCTCCTCACCTTGCACGTCTCCCACTCACCTCCGCCACCGCCCCGTCGTCGGCGTCGGCGTCGCTGTGTCGTCGTAGGCTGGCCGTGACGAGTCGCCGGTTCCGCTGCCGTCGGCGACGGTGGCGGGGCCGTCCGGCGTCGATGCGTCGTCCTTCTGTTGTGGTGCCGCAACAGAGGAGGAGACTGGGGCGTTGGACTGCGGGTCGGAGGAGCTTCCCGGGGCGGGAATTGGGGTCGGGGTCGGGGTCGGGTGGTGCTGGTGGGGAGGGAGGGTGGGGGCGGAGGAGAGGCGGGAGGGGAGGAAGGCGAGGGACTGGGTGGAGGGGCCGAGGAAGAGGAAGAGGAGGACGAAAAGGGCGGAGAGGAGGAGGAAGAGGGAGAGCGAGAGGAGGATGGGGGCGTCGCTTCCGGTCGNTAATTATTTATGCAATGCAAGCACAGTATTAAGTGCCGAAAAAAACAAGTAAAAATATAGATAGACTCTTATCTGTAAGAGCACATGATTTCTGTTCTAACTTTGACAATGGGTATGAATAAACAACATGCAACTAACCAAAGGCTGATTATATCCAGAACTTGATAATTGAATGCAAAGCTCTTAACTTCACCGCATGGAAAAGGCAGAGTAAGATGTTAAGATGAAGGTGGCTATTTAGAGCATTAATATAGTTTAGGGTATGAACTGAAAAAATGCACCAATTTAGGGGTCTATATAATGTCATTATTACTATTTTTTGCATGCCATTGCACACTGTTTGTGTCCACCCTCAAGTCTCAACATTACCAGAGGACATATGCAGTTTCTCAAAAAAAAAAAAACATTACCAGAGGACATACTGTACATTGGCAACCATACATGTAAGAAGCATCTCAATTCACAAGTACATAGAACACTCACTTGGCCATAAAACTACTGAAGGAACTTTCTTGCAAACTTAACCTGTTCAAACATAGATCAAGATGACAGAGATGTCTACCTGTTCTACAAACTGAATGTATCTTCCAACACCATCTTTGAACTGAGTTCCACCTCCAGGGAAAACAAGATAATCACCAGACTTTGTAACCCATTTCTGGTCCTTCTTATACTCCACCAGTTTTGGGTGAGGAACATTGTTGTACCAAATCTGGATTTTAGAAAGCAGATTAACAAGCGTTAGTACGCATCTAGCTAATCCTTAGCCACCAGAAGGCATTCATCATTTAATCAAGGTACGAATAATAGTATAAGATTCACAAGCTGCCTTGTGAGGGTTAAACCGCTTCTCAATACCAAATTAGACATATTGAGAACAGTAGCTTCGAAAATCAGAGAATGTTGCTAGTAGTTTGCAGTGTTTTATTGATTATGTTCTACTAGTTTCAAGATTAAATCAGAAATTGAGCACCCAATCACACCAATAGGACGGCATGGGTGGTATGAACACCGAAAGGAGAGCACATGAACAACAGCTAGCTAACTAGAGGCCTAGAGCGTGTCTTACCGACAGAGGCAAGCGCGCAAGTTCCTCACCATGTCACGGCTGCGCGGCCAGGGCACGGGCAGCCGGTACCCCGGTGGCGTCCGCACGAGGCACCTGGGCGGCGGCACGGGGCAGTGGCGCTCCCGGTGCTCCATGTGGCGCCTGGAGCGCAGCGCCTTGATGGCCTTGATGTTGTCGAGGCAGGGGATGTAGTCCGCCGCCGACACGCCCCTCCTCACCTTGCACGTCTCCCACCTCACCTCCGCCACCGCCCCGTCGTCGGCGTCGGCGTCGCTGGTGTCGTCGTAGGCTGGCCGTGACGAGTCGCCGGTTCCGCTGCCGTCGGCGACGGTGGCGGGGCCGTCCGGCGTCGATGCGTCGTCCTTCTGTTGTGGTGCCGCAACAGAGGAGGAGACTGGGGCGTTGGACTGCGGGTCGGAGGAGCTTCCCGGGGCGGGAATTGGGGTCGGGGTCGGGGTCGGGTGGTGCTGGTGGGGAGGGAGGGTGGGGGCGGAGGAGAGGCGGGAGGGGAGGAAGGCGAGGGACTGGGTGGAGGGGCCGAGGAAGAGGAAGAGGAGGACGAAAAAGGGCGGAGAGGAGGAGGAAGAGGGAGAGCGAGAGGAGGATGGGGCGTCGCTTCCGGTCGGCGGTGGCGGCGGAGGAGGGGACGGCCATCGATCTCTGATCGCTTGCTGCTGCTGCGGCTGCGTGGTTGGGTCAGGCAATGGACTGGAGACGGAAGGAGGGCGGTGGTGGACTGGTGGGTGGGTGAAGGGAGGGAGAGAGCAGCGAAGTGGAGAGTCGCGTCGCGGCGACGGCAAGTCGGCGAGCGGCAGCCAGCAGCGTAGGCCGCACTGCCGGCGATGGCGGGCGGGGAAGTGGCGGTCGTTTCTCAGTGCTGAAAAGGAAAGTCTTTCGGTTTGTTTGGATTTTTCTTCAGTTTTCTGGAGCTGCGATGCGATCTCAAAATTGGAAAGGGGACGGCAGTTGGCAGTTGGCAGTTGGCAGTTGGCAGTTGGTACTTGGTACTACTATTAGTACTGGTGCCAGTGGCAGCTGATCGATCACCCGGGATCTGCAACTTTGATCACGCGCGGCGCCCACGTCTTGGTGCACACCGCACTGCCTCGAAGCTCATCTCCACCGTCGCGTCATATAATGTGCCTGGCACATTCGAAATTGAAAATTCAGATTTAAACGAACTTAAGCAAGTTTATTCCATGAACGCTGCTACACGTCCGACAGATTTCCGTCCGATCTTTGTACAATGTTGAAATCAACCCGTCAGACAGAGGATCGCTGGTCCATCGCACAGTCCAGAGAAAAACGGAGGACAAGATTCGTATCGCACGCAGAGCAATTTCATTATTCCATTTTTTTTTAAATGTAGAGGTTTGCACATTAGGCCCACTTGAGACGTGTTTGATGCTCCCAAGCCACCCCTAAAAGTTGGGAGTAGACAACAAGATGCCGGACAAATTTTTGAGTTGTCATCACTTGGAACATCGATGGGAAGGCCTGCTTAGGGACACCGGTGGTCCGAGACCTAGTTTGGCTTCTACGAGTTCCAACCACGGTCTCTGCTGCATGGGTAGGAAATGACAGGCTTTGCCAACAACAAAGTCACCTGACTTTGAGTCACTTGCATGCCGAACCCGTCATACTCCCTCCGTCCCGAAATAACTGTCGCAGGTGACATTTTGCGAAAACCCCCTTGACTTTTTTCCGACCAAACGAGCGGTGCCCGCCTCCGTTTCTCACTCTCGCGACACACTCCCGCTGGCCGCCGACGCTCTCCGCTCCTGCTCGTCGCCGACGCGCTCACCGCCGACGCTCTCTGCTCCTGCTCGCCGCTAAGATCCTTTCTTTTCCCTCCCCTCCACCTTAGCTTGCCTCGCCGCACTCCCCTCCAGCTTCATTCGCATCCCCGCGCTCCCCTTCACCGGCCCACGGCGAACCTACGAAAAAGGCTGGAGATTTCTGTCCAATCCGGTGATAAATCGCCGTATCCGGCGTCGAGGACGGCAGATCCGGTGTTTACGAGGCCACCACAAACACGGAGGTGACGCATACGGGGTGCGGAAGCGGTAGGAGGTGCGGCTTGGTGGTGGGCTTGGCCGGGACGCGGCGGAGCGAGAGCTGGAGGACGACGAGGTGGTCGCGCTCGCCGGCAAGCAGGTTCGGAGGGGCCTCGGCCGTCCCCTCGGCCGTGTCCGTCTCCGTCGCCATCACGTCCGACGGCTTCGGCCCCTCACCGCCGCCAAGCTCCTCGTGCCGGTGGTCGAGAGATCCAGCGGAAATTCCTTCCCCGCGTCCTCCTCCACTGCCGAGGCAGCCCGACGCAAGCTCTACTCCGTCGTCATCAAGCTCTGCTCCTCAGTTGACACCCCCAGGTATGCTCGGCCGGTTCGCACGCTTAATTACTCCAACCAAATCTGTGCCCCTTGATCCATCACTCACTTATGAATCTGGGCAAACACTAAAATACTTTACGTTTTTGTTGCGAAACGATATTGATATCTCGTCCGCATTGTCAAACACAAACACTGCCATCTTTTGCAGAACATATGCTACAGGATATCAAGTTCAGGTTCAGAAATCAAATTCATTTGCAGAAATCAAGTTGAGGTTCAAACAAGTTCAGGTTCGAAAATTCTGTCAGCGAGTACTTAAACCTGTACTCAAGTATGCAAAGCCTGTAATCTACCCATATGTCATGTAATCTGATGCAAAACCTGATGTTGCAAGATCAAGAAAAAACATACTTTCGGATGCAATTTAAGTTTGAAACAGCTCATATTTTCAATGTCGCTTAATATTGAGACTTTCTGACCTCAAAATTTTGCTCTTGAATTTCTACTCAGCTGGACGCGGTACAACAAGATCAACAGCTGAATTTCAGGACCCGGGACCTGAATGTCACCGCAGTGGATTTTCTGAACCCTGGAGGCTCTTGGTGCCTCGTGCCCTCGACTGGAGCGGACGGCGTGCGAGCACGGCCGCCAGTACGGCAGAGCGGCGGTGAGGTGGGGCGAGCCCGCGGGAGCCCTCCGAGGGCAAGCGGAGCGGCGGCACGGCCGTAGGAGAGAGAAACGGCGACGCGGACGACAAGGTCGATCTCCCTCCTGTCCTCGTGCGGACGGCAACGGCGAGGTCGAGCTCCCTCCTATCCTCCTGCGCTTGTACGGCGACGGCGAGGTCGACCTCCCTCCTATCCTCCTGCCCGTGGACGGCGACGGCGAGGTCGACCTCCCTCCCGCGCGGTAGCTGCTATGCAGCGGTGGAAGGAGGCGAGGAAGCAGTGGAGGTCCAGATCCTATGCGCGGACGGCGACGGGCGAGGTCCTCCCCGGGCGGACGGCGACGGAGCTCGAAGCAGGACGACGCCCACGATTTGAATCAGAGGATTAACTTGAAACGTTTTTAAGTGATTTGGACTAATGTGTAAAATTGTATTTGTACTGTGCGCGCGACAGTTATTTCTGGACGGAGGGAGTACATGGGATCAACATGTCAATGGCTTCAAGTGTGCCAATCTCATTCGCGCACTAGGTGACCGTGCTGCACCCCGGGTAACCCATTTCACTTCATCTGTAAGACTCTGTCAGAGTACTAGTACAAGTTCGTGCAAAATCCAGTGACCCCCACGTGTCATAATTTAATGCTGCAGTAAACAACTCCCTCCGTTCCACAATATAAGATGTTTTAGATGTTTCACATGTTGTCTAGATTCGGACTAAAAGAATGGAAAGTGAGTGAACATATACACTAAAACATGTCTAGATACATGTGGTACAAATGTGAATGTGTAAAAAGTCTAAAACATCTTATATTATGGAACGGAGGGAGTAGTTTACTGCAGCATTAAATTATGACACGTGGGGGTCACTGGATTTTGCACGAACTTGTACTAGTACTCTGACAGAGTCATACAGATGAAGTGAAATGATCAGTGGCTGCAGCCTCAAGTGAACGGACCCAAACAGTTCTAAAAAAAAAAAGTGAACGGAACCAAAGACACATGATTATCCACCAGAAATCAAACCAAGTAAAAAAATATGAGATCAACTAGGACTATTCTTTGGTGACATATTTTTATAGAAGAAATGCTCGTTTACGAGAATTCCACAAATTCGATTTCGACGGGGATCAAACTCAGGTCGTTGGGCCGCCACACCACGACCCCAACCACTGGGCCACTGGACAGAAATCAAACCAAGTAATTGACCATACTGATGCTACCGACGCTACCTGAACTCACCTGGTACTGAATCATGGGTATTTCTGTTCTATATCGGTGCAACCTGCTCAATACGGATACTACAGAACCTCCCCGGGTCACGTCTTCGCCAGCAGCAGTGGCAGGTTACATACATGGTGGAGCAACAAGAATTGCCAAGCCAGAGAGGGCTAGATTGCCGTTGACCCACAGAAACGACTACACAACAAAGCTTCTCCGTCAACTTCTACTTTGGAGGTTGGAAACTCTACGCGTTCAGTGACTACACACCCTGCCGGCGCTGGGTCTCCTTCAACTTCTCCTTCGGAGGTTGGAAATCCTATCTGATCAGCGCCTGCGCACGCTGCAGGCGTTGGCTCTCCTTCAGCTTCTCCTTTGGCGAGAGCTTGTCGCCGATCAGTGTAACCTTCAAGCGATCGGCTTGGAGGACGAAAACTGACCCAGCTTTTGGTACAACTGCAGGTTTCAGAGTGAGATACTTAGACATCAATCTCGTCAGGGCTGCAGTGATTAATACTACAGTTCATTCGTGTCTCAACGCAGCATATTATATCTATCTATATATAAAAGAGGTGCGATTTCTCGCGCGGAGAGCTGCCCTGCTACTGTACAACTACAGTAACATGAACAGTGATGAACAGTAAAAACAGTGACTCGATCCCGGCCGTCCGCTGAAGATCCGACGGCTCCCAGCGCGCGTCGACGACGCTTTTGCAGAAAAACCCTTCGGAAACAGAGAAATAGAACCCGCAGTCCACTACAACGCGCTGCGAGGGACCTCAATGTGAATACCGAAAAATACACGGACGTTTTTGTAAAATAACCCGCATAATCCTCCCCCCTCCCCTCTCCTCTCCTCTCTCCCGCGCGGCCGGAACTCGCCGCCGCCGCCGCCGCGAATCGCCCCGCCGCCCCGCTCCTCCCCGTCCAGATCGACGGCCACCGCGAGCTCCGCCGCCGCCTCCGCTCTCTCCTCGCCGCCGAACACGTGCCGGGACGCCGCCGTCGCCCCGCAATCGCCGCCGCCGCACCCGCGGGCCTCCGCCGCGTCCGCGTGCCGCCGCCGCCGCTCCGGCGACCAAGGCGAGGCGGCGCCGCCGCCTACGGGCTCCCCGCGTCCGAGCGCGTCGGCCACGCGCACGCGCGCGTACCGGAGCGCCGTGGCGCGCCGCCGGCGAGCCCAGCGCCGCCGCGGGTTGCCCTCCCCCTGTGACGTCAGCACGACGTCACAGCGGGCCCACGCGTCTTTTTTTTTTTTTTTTTTTTTTTTTTTTTTTTGTGCTGTCAAATGGTGCAGATTCAATAGGTATTTTAAAAAAAAAAAATTCTAAGCATGGGTTTCATTTAAATTGAACCTTAAAATACTACTCATGCCACGTAATAAAAATTCAAATTTAAATATTTCGAATTGTCCACTTCATCGAGCGAGCGGGAAAAAAAAATGTGCTTCCTCAAAATAGCTTTTTTTTATAAAAAAATTCTAAATACGGATATGATTTACATTAAATTTTAACAAACCGTACCTTCTAAATGTGGATTCGAATTAAATTAAACTTTGCAAATTAGAATTTTTTTAAAGGTATTGCAATTTAGAAAAAAAAATTTGAAAGATAATTAGAATTCAAAAAAAAAAGACACGCATATAATTCCATAATTTAACGACGAAAGAATACTTGCAATAAAAAAAAATGTAGCATGTCATATCCATTCAAATTTCACAGTATTGCAACAAAAAAAAAAATAGTCACTCCATTTAATTCAAAATAAATTTAGAAGTAATACTCATGCCGCATGGTAAAGATTCGGATTCGAATATTTCAACGATACTCACAAAAAAATGCCGAAATAATACTTGCAACAAAAAAAACTTACGGCATGTGATATCCATCCAAATTTAACCTAAAAATACTACTCATGCCACGTAATAAAAATTCAAATTTAAATATTTCGAATTATCCACTTCATCGAGCGAGCGGAAAAAAAAAATGTGCTTCTTCAAAATAGCGTTTTTTTTTTATAAAAAAAATTTCTAAATGTGGATTCGAATTAAATTAAACTTTGCAAATTAGAATTTTTTTAAAGGTATTGCAATTTAGAAATTTTTTTTTTTTGAAAGATAATTAGAATTCAAAAAAAAAAGACACGCATATAATTCCATAATTTAACGACGAAAGAATACTTGCAACAAAAAAAATGTAGCATGTCATATCCATTCAAATTTCACAGTATTGCAACAAAAAAAAAATAGACACTCCATTTAATTTAAATTAAATTTAGAAATAATACTCATGCCGCATGGTAAAGATTCGGATTCGAATATTTCAACACTATTTAATTCAAATTAAATTTAGAAATAATACTCATGCCGCATAATAAAGATTCAGATTTGAATATTTCAACGATACTCACAAAAAAAAATGCCGAAATAATACTTGCAACAAAAAAAAACTTACGGCATGTGATATCCATCCAAATTTCACAGTATTATAAAAAAAAAGGTCACTCCATTTAAAAACCAAATACATGAAGAAAAACATAAATTTGCCAGAAAAACAATATAGAAACAATCTTAAAAATAATATTCATGCCGCATAATAAAAATTGAAATTTAAATAACCATTCACACAATCAAATACATAAAATATTTCAAGAAAAAAATGCAAACTCATTTCCCCTAATTGTGTGATTGTGGCTTTCTTTTAAATTGAATTCAATAAGTATAAATACCTTCAAGAATTCAACATATTAGAAACCAAATTTTTTTTTAAAAATGCACATTTTCAGAATTAAATTATTTACACCATTATACTCAAGGAAAAATAGCCATTTGAATACATGAGTACTTCGAGAGAAAATGCAAATTCATTTGCTCTAATTGTGTAAATGTGGCTTCTTTACAAGTTGAATTCAATAAGTATAGTACCTTCAAAAAATTAAAAATATTAGAAATAAAAAAAACTTCTGAATATGCACATTTGCACAAAAAAAATGCAGGAAACGAATATAGACATTGCATTAAAAAAATTATGGCCAAAAATATTTCAGGAAAAATGCACATTCATTTTTTCTAATTGTGTAATTGTAGCTTCCTTTTAAATTGAATTCAATAAGTATAAATACCTTCAAAAATTAAACATATTAGAAGAAAAAAAAAATTAAAAAATGCACATTTCCAGAATTTAATTATTTAGACCATGGCACTCAAGAAAAAATAACCATTTAAATACATGAATATTTCGAGAGAAAATGCAAATTCATTTGCCCTAATTGTGTAAATGTGGCTTCTTTTCAAATTGTATTCAAAAAGTATAAGTACCTTCAAAAATTAAACATATTAAAAACCAAAAAAAAAACTTTAAATTTACACATTTGCAGAAATTAACTATTTACACCACGATTCTCACACAAAATAATAATTATACACACCACGATACTCACAAAAAAATGACGAAGGAATACTTCCAGCAAAAAAAAAATATGGGATATGATACCCATTCAAATTTCACAAAATTGGAAAACAAAAAGCAAAATAGCCACTTCATTTAAAAACCAAATACAAAAAATATTTGGAGAAAAAAATGCAAATTCATTTGCTCTAATTGTCTAACTGCACCTTCCTTTCAAAATGAAAAACAGATGCACTTTCTCTAAACGTTATTTTTTTTAAAAAAAAAAATCTTCCAAATATGGATTGCGAACATAAACTTTAGAAATCGTATCATCTACATATGGATCTGATTTAAAATAAACTCAAAAAAAAAGAATTATGGATTTAAAAATCAACATACCCACCACACTTAATAAAAAAATATTCGATTATCTTCATTTTCAAATGAAATGAGGCTAAATTCCACAAATTTACAAACAAATCAACATAGACATTACATTAAAAACATTAATTTACATGAATATTTCAAGAAAAAATACAGAATACCTTATAAATATGCACATTTCCAGAATTCAGTTATTTACACCACGGTACTCATGGAAAAATGACAAAAGAATACCTAACAAAAAAAAATACTTATGGCATATGATGTCCATTCAAATTTCACAAAATTGCAGAACAAAAAAAACACTTGATTTAAAAAATTCACATTTCCAGAATTTAATTATTTAGACCATGGTACTCAAGAAAAAATAACCATTTAAATACATGAATATTTCGAGAGAAAATGCAAATTCATTTGCCCTAATTGTGTAAATGTGGCTTCTTTTCAAATTGTATTCAAAAAGTATAAGTACCTTCAAAAATTAAACATATTAAAAACTAAAAAAAAAACTTTAAATTTGCACATTTGCAGAAATTAACTATTTACACCACGATTCTCACACAAAATAATAATTATACACACCACGATACTCACAAAAAAATGACGAATGAATACTTCCAGCAAAAAAAATGACAAAAGAATACCTAACAAAAAAAAAATACTTATGGCATATGATGTCCATTCAAATTTCACAAAATTGCAGAACAAAAAAAAACACTTGATTTAAACACCAAAGGTTTTATTAGAAGACTATTTTGAGAAAATACAAATTCATTTTCTCTAAATATGGCTTGCTTCCAAAATGAATTAAATATTAATGCAATTAGCTTCAAAAAAAAAAAATGACCACATGCATTTCGAAGAATAAATAAACCATCAGTCCGGAAAAAAAATTGCTTCTTTATGGTCTACAGAAGAGAGAATGGTTCAGCTACTTCAACACCTGTAAGACCCACATGTTGATTTCAGCGTCATCCAAATCTGAGCATTTCAAAAATTGAAAAAAAAAAATGTACTAATAGCTTCCCACTTTCACCAAATTTTGAAATTCAACCAAAACATAAATCAATATCTCCGAACATAAAAACTACTTATGCTAGAGAATTGTTTCAGTATTATTCAAATTTTGACGCCATTTGGAGGTAATAAAATTACATACTTTCTAATTACAATCTAATATTATCACTGAAATACAACCACATTTAAACATTTCAAACTACTTAATATTTGCATACTCTGCAGAATATTCGAACATTTCAAATGGATTTTTCTAATTTCAAATAAATATTGACGTTGAAATACAAACGTGTTTGAACATTTCTAACCACTAAATATTTAAATATTCTACAAAACATATTTAAAATGCTGAAAAAAAAAATTCTACCCATTCACAACAAACTAACAAAAAAAAAAACATGTTTAAACATTCCAATTTAGCCAACATTTTGATGAACAAAAAAAAATATTAAAAAAAAAATCACCCAGGGCGTGGCGTGACGCCACGCCAAATTCAACTAGTAGGTATGAACCAGCCTATGGCCAGAGCAGTTCTGACGATTCTTATTTACGTTCTTTAGCAATGAGCTGTAAATTTTACGTAGCTGACTTATTTCATATTGTTTCTTTGAGCACTCGATGAATCATATGGATGAAGAGTTACACTAGAAATATTTTGCGCAAACAATGGGAAATGGAAAGTATTGGATTAGCAATATAAAAGAAAAGGCAAGACACGATAATACCAGCCCTATCTTGCACATGAAGAAAATATTAACAGCCATGCTCCCAAACAAAATAAAATCAGTTTGTACAAGCATGTTCAAAATATTGCATTGCAAAGTGGAGGAGTACGTACCTCGGAAGCGGTTGTCCTCTGATATAATTCCAAAAGTCTCTGCAGTGTCCCTTATCATGATGCCACTTACACCTTGGTACGAGGTTGCTTTGCATTGTGCCACTGCAAATGAAAAAAGAAAAGTGAAAAAATAGAAACGGTCTAATAGTCCAGTATACAACTATGTCAAGTGTATGAAATCACCTATTATAAGGGCCCCATGAAGATCTGCTGAAAGGAGGTATTCAGATAATCTTTTTTCCCTATGAAGAAAACAGGGAACATCAATACTTCATGCACAGTATAGAATAGGCATAATAAAGGGTTAGCCCAAATCTGGAAAAGGTTAAACTGGTCCCATTGCTTCAGGTTTTAGTTATTTGGCCCTTGAGCGCATGATTACATTTCATGATTTTGATTGCTTAACTCTTCAATTTTGTTGATCATTCTGAACTCCACTTAGTAAAATTCTATGCAACAATCAGATGAATACCAAATGATTTAGTCCCTACCGTATATAAGTTTCTATACAGAAAGCACTTTGGACGGGGTTGATTTTATTAACAGCATAAAGACTGTGTGTTAGTGTGATCATAAGTCGATACAAACTGTACATTCAGAATCCATAAAATCAAAGTAGTACAAATGTACAATTCAACAAATGAGCTACAGGATTCTTCAAAAGTAGGCACGAAAATATCTATAAACACTTAAGGAAGAAATTTAAGACTATGAGACGATGTGCCCTTTCTTTTGCTAACTACGCTCTTTACCTTTAATTTAACACTAGTAGCGTAAATTACCACTGGATTATGTTACAAGGTTGGGCTATTTTCCAGGGCCTTAATTCTAACTGAGCATATCCACGAGTGGATACCTTGGAACCACTCCTAGGACATAAGATGACTTTCCAAATACGGTAAACCTTTAGGAGTAATCCAGTTTACTTGTTTTCTGGTTATAGGTTGAAACTAGCACACTGATCTGCAGACATGTGACTAATCTTCACAGACGTTAACATCACAATCATACTATATATGACCAGTTAGCCTACTCTGTCATGTCCGTATTTACAAGTCAATCAATGCATGTATGTATGAGAAAGAGGCATGATCCTGAGTCATTGGATCAACCTTCATATTTGTCCAAGTAGGACATAGAGTCAGACCATGGTAAAAAGCACTATTTTTAACACAATCTGGTACTATGTGCAAACATTGCAAATCGTGCTATTTTGAGCACAAAACACAGTATAAATCACAACCCTTTTGTCTTTCCCAATAAAAGTAAATAGCATGGAGATGGAAAATAGGCCTGAAAGTAATAGAAAGAAAAGATAGTGAGAGATCCATACTGGGTACTCTTAGTAAGCTCTCGAATATACTGTTTCCACATTTCATGCATTGGCTTATAGAGGTCAAACCTGCAAGAACAAAAGTCAAATGTAAAACTGCATAAACTCCAAGGATACCATATGTGGCGATTTTAGCAAGGATATAAATGTTTCACTAATGTTATGCAAATACTTCCTCTGTACCATTATATAAGACGTTTTGATGAGCTAAATTACCATGACAAAACGTCTTATATAGTTACGGAGGGAGTAGTCATGATATAGGAAGAGACCTTAAAGTTATACACCAATCCTGAACGACACTTACCTGTGGAATGTATCATGTAAATCAAATGATCCACACTTCTTATGTTGCTTCAGTGACATGTGTCTTTTTGACCGCTTCGAGTGAATCAACAAAGACCGTGATTGTGCATCCACTAAAATAGGACCCCTCTGGACATAGTTATCTAAAAGAATCCCTTTGTCCAGCTTTAACTTTTTGGATCCCTTTGTAATTTTCCCGGCTTCTCCACCTTTCTGAATTATATCATATACAACACTGTGAACTACGTCTGTGCTATCGAGATCCTACACCAAAGTTCACCTCAAAAAATATTAGAGGTTGTTTGACCACATATAAAGTTAGATCTTGAGTTCCACAACCCATATCATCCGAACATTTACCGCAAAGCCATCTTGGTCATCTTGGGACAAATTTTCATGAAGTGCAAATGAAAGTTCAGAATATATAGGGTGGACTTCTCCATCTACAAGGTTAAAAGGGGTTTTGTTAGTTTTTACACAGCCAACCGCACACACAAGTCGTTGGTTTACCTGAAGAAGCAGAAGGTTTTTGCTGATAGCTGGAATTTGCTTGAGCTGAAAAGCAGCAACATTATGAGAAAAACTGGTTAGGTGTATAAAAATCGCATTAATAGAATGGAGAATGGTGGACAAAATAAAACCTTTAAGTGAAGAAGTTCGAGAAGGAGTGAATTCGGGAGTTTTTCCTTTCCTTCGTGCATCAAACTTGGGCTTGGGGGTACTATCTTTGCTCTTCTGGTACTTAGGCAGTTCATCTTGCAGTTTCTTAGCTTTGGCTGCTGCATACCGCTGTTGAATGGTTTCTAAGGTCTGTTTCTTCTGATCAGAAATAGTTGACATTGAGCCTACAGCAGATTTGAGATTAAAGCAAGCTAAAAGGTATGAGCGAGAAACAGCTACATTATTGTCTAAAATCCATATGCCCCAGAGTGTAAAACCAGAATTCTAAGGTAAAATAGTGATCAAATAAAATTATCCTTAACTGGATGAGGACTCATATTATCTAAAATTCTACATAACAGAATCAAGACTCTCAAATTACCCAAATTAAACAGAAAAATTAGGTTCAAAAAAGCGGTAAGCGAGCGGTGAGGCTCCGATCAGAGGAACTACAGCTTAAGCGTTTTGTACGGATATGTACGGACACGGCAGCAGCAAGCACTTGCATAATATGAAATATCAAGATGTGGAGCAGGCGAGCAGCAAGCACTTGCAGATCAAGATGTGGAGGGAGGAATGGACTAACTGCAGGCGAGCAGCAAGCAGCAGCACACAGCAACAGCAGCTAGCAAGCAGGTCGATGTGGAATACCTGAATCTGTTGCGTGGCCGGCTAGCAGCCGAGCAGGTCGATCTAGAGATTTCTGGAGCCTGGACGGGAGGGGACGAGGGGGACGAGCTGCTGGCCTAGCAGTGCAGGCGGCATGGACGAGGAGCTTTAACGGCGGCGGACTGGCGGAGCAGAGCTTGAACGGCGGCGGCGAGAGAGGCGCTGCCTCTCTGTTTCGCTCTCTCAGCAGGCGGACGGTAGCGGAACTGGACGATTTGGAGATTCCAAAACCTAATCTTCTATTTCTCTCTCTCAGCCTCGCCGTTTCCCCCCGTTTCCCGTCCAAATTTCCTTCCTCTCGCCGCCAGGATCGACCGCGCAGCCGCCGCCGCCTATCTTCGCTTCAGCGCCGCTCCGGAACGACGAAGCGCACGCGTAGAAGAAAGCGGCCCGCTTTCTTGCGCTCAGCGCTTAATGGCCCGCTCAGGCCCAAAATCTGTGCGATTTCGCACCGATGCGCTCGCTTAGCCGCTTAAGAGGTGTCTGGTTACTCACATCATTTTCAGTCCGCATGTCTTCTGGGCCCTGGCGAGCCTGCCCTTGTAAAAACGAAAGTTAAGTCATGTTGTGTATTTAGTTTGGTTGCTAATAATGTTCTAGCTATGCCCGTTTCGTTAGATTTTTTAGCAGTTCGTTTGATGTTCATCCGTGTTTCGTGTACTCTCACCTCATGTCATGTGGTAGACTTACCCCACACCATTACAACACCATGAAGGGGCGGCGAGCAGGACAACGGCGTGGTGCAGCAGCGGTGCCAGGACGACGACGCCGGGACAGCGGCGCCGAGACGGCGACGGTGCGCGATCAGTTCACGCGGCATAAAATACGCCGCGGCGACGACGAATTTCATGGTTACGAGCGATGTCGGCTGAGCGAAGAAGATATCCAGTAGCTGAATAACACCTACACCAAGCACACCTAGTAGAAGCAACGGCGACGACGGAGTTCACAGGAGCGGCGCTCGCCGCGGTGATGGAAGTTGAAGATACTCTGCAGTCTAGATACGTGCATACATAAAGTACAAAATCTGGTCGTATTCGACCATCGAAACAGAAAACTTACAACACGAAAGTTGTGCGGAATGTTGAGATGAAGCTACATGTCAAGGGATATCTCAAAAGGTCGACCGAGCACGACGATTTTGACAAAATTCATCCAAAAAAGCTGCAAATATCGGTGCGAACACTACGGGAAAATGAGGCACTGCCCTGCGTCATTTCTTTGCCATGCGCCGTCACACGGCAAAGCATCCTTTGTCGTCCGCCGAAAAGGCGATGCACGGCAAAGAAATCGGCGCATGGCAAAGTTACCTGGTGACGCACGGCAAAGAAATCTGGACGGCAAAGAAAAATTAAGGCGCACGGCAAAGAGAACCCGGACGGCAAAGAAAAATTAAGGCGCACGGCAAAAAGATGCGGACGGTAAAGACTGAAAATGGTGCATGGCAAAGAGCTGTGCACGGCAAACAACCCTTTGCCGTGCGGCTTTCCTTTGCCGTGCGCTTTGACGTTTTTTTTATTTTTTCCTATATCAATGCTCATTTTAGGGTGTGTTTGGTTTGCCTCATGAGGTGGAATGGAATGGGTTGAATCCGCACCTAGACTAGATTCTTGCGTTTGGTAGAGAATTGGAATGGAACCCACTGATTCCTGAGAATGGAATATTCGGTCGAGATCCGGAATTTGGTCATTCCACCAAATCGGTGGAATCACCTGGTTCCACCTTCTTCTCTCCGTCTTATCTCTTCCGACATGTTGTTTTCCCTCACGGTAGTACGGCGACCGCAGCACGACCGCGACGGCGGAGCTGCGTGTCGATGGAGCAACACGACCGCGACGGCGGCGTCGGAGCAGGGTGGCCGCGACGGCGGAGCTGCGCGACGCGCATCAGGGCGGCCGCGGCGTCGGAGCTAGGCGACGGCGAAGCTGCGCGACAACGGAGCAAAGCGGCCACGACGGCGACAGGGCGTGCGGCCGGGCGAGCAGCGACAGCGACTGAGCGTGCGGCCGGGCTAGCTGCTGGGAGCGCGGGAGCTACAGAGAGCAGCCAAGCTAGCAGCTGGGCGTTCGGCCGGGCGGGCGAGCGGCAGGGTGAGCGTCAGGCCAGCGGGCGAGCAGCCAGGTGAGCGACCGGGCGACGGGCGAGTAGCCAGGCGGCGGGCGGCGGGCGAATGGCGCGGGGCGGTGGGCCAGATTCTTGTCATTCTAGCTATTAAACCAAACATGAGAATGGAATCAACCCATTACAGTTTTCTAGACTACCAAATAGAGTAATGGAACCAACCCGTTCCTCAGGAATGTAACCATGACATTCTATTCTAGTTGGTTCCCAAACCAAACACACCCTTAGTACTTATATTTATTCTTTAAATTAGTTTTAGTGTTTATTGTTGCTTAAGACAATGTGTATACACATACTACATCTTCATCCCCCCACATATATATATCAGGATTTCGGTGCTCCTGAGGACACCCCCCCCCCCCCAAAACGGCAGTCTGTGTGTCCCCCGGCGGGTCTACCCCCTTAGATTTCTCCGCGCGGGGTTCTATAAATGTACTTTTTCATAGGTTTAGGTTTGTTTAGGCATTAGACACATGGAAAACCAGGTGTGGCACCATTTGGCACATTCTAGCCCCTGGTATAGCCGCAGCGGGACAGTTCAGCCTACACGTTCAGGAATTTTCTTAGTTTTATGGCCCGAATGTGACGAAGGTCACACCGGGGAGCTATATCTTGCACCATTAGGTGAATCACAACTTCCAACACACTTCCACACACACTGGTGAGAAGTTCGTCGTCTCCTTAGTCCGTCGAGAGAGAAGCCTACCCATTTTAAACGGGCATTGGATCCAAGCAGCGGCAAGACTTCTCTGATGATCTGCAACCGTCCCAACAAGTGTTGGGGATATACCAGATCATCAAAGAAACCCTTGCCGCTGGTTCCCAAAAGTGTTACATATCATCAAAGTTGATGGCTGTGAAGTGTACTCCTGCCTCTCTTATAGACATGCCTCTCCGAGTGACTCTCTCCGGTTGGATATTTATATCTGGCAACCCTTCACCTTTTTAGTCCCGGTTGGTAGCTGGAACCGTGTGCTTCTGATCCAACGGCTCACAAGCGCTCTAAAGAAACACACGATCTGTGTGCTTCCCATCAAACGGCTCACAAGCGCTCGAAGGAAACACACGATCCGTGTGCTTCCGATCCAATGGCTCACAAGCGCTCGAAGGAAACACACAATCCGTGTGCTTCTTCCACCGCTTCCCGCCTTCGTTTGCCGTGCATCGCTTCTTTGCCATGCGCCGTCGCACGGCAAAGAAAACTTTGTCGTCCGGCAAAGAGACGACGCACGGCAAAGATAGCGGCGCATGGCAAAGATAGCGGACGACGCACGGCAAAGAAGCACACGGATCGTGTGTTTCTTTCAAGCGCTTGTGAGCCGTTGGATCAAGGGTGTGTTTCTTTTGAGGGCTTGTGAGCTGTTAGATCTGCACTCCCACCTCATCCACAGGTACACCTTCTAATCGCCTATAAATAGCGACGTCCATGCAGCGAACGGCACACAACGAGCGTCTACCTTTGCCACCGAACCCAATGGTTGGATTTAGCCTACCTGTTGGCATGTTCCCTGGCATTATTGTGTTTGTCCTTGTTCGTCGGCCAGCCATTGGAGCCACCTCCTGTAGGTCGGTGAATAAGGAGAACACAACGACGCTGTTGGAAACACAAGCCCTCAGGTAGGTTGAATCCAACCATTGGATTAGGGTGACACAATGATGAATTGCCGAGGAGGTGGGAGTGGTGGTGGTGGAAGTGGTAGCCATGCCCCTCGGTCGGATCCAAGCAGCTGCAAGGCGCTCTGATGATCTACAACATTCCCAACACTTTTTGGGACGGTCGTTAGATCATCAGAGAAGTCTTGCAGCTGCTTGGATCGAAGGTCGATTTGCTGCTCACGACGACGCGAGACGGATGCGCAAGCTTCCGGATGGGCAAAACCAGTGTTGGATCAGCCACATGACCCTATATAAACCGTGTGTTTTGTGGAGAACAACCGGTGCTAAAGCTCTGTTTTGGGCCGCGGCGTTTTTCGCGCGCGAAGCGCACCCCTTTCGTACCGGTTATATATTACAACCGGTACTAATGGGCTTTTGTTTTTTCTCTCTTATTTTTTCTTTCTTATGTTTTCTGTTTATTTTTTCTTTCTTATGTTTTCTGTTTATTTTTTCAAGCAGCGGCAAGACTTCTCTGATGATCTGCAACCGTCCCAACAAGTGTTGGGGATATACCAGATCATCAAAGAAGCCCTTGCCGCTGGTTCCCAAAAGTGTTACATATCATCAAAGTTGATGGCTGTGAAGTGTACTCCTGCCTCTCTTATAGACATGCCTCTCCGAGTGACTCCCTCCGGTTGGATATTTATATCTGGCAACTCTTCACCTTTTTAGTCCCGGTTGGTAGCTGGAACCGTGTGCTTCTGATCCAACGGCTCACAAGCGCTCTAAAGAAACACACGATCCGTGTGCTTCTGATCAAACGGCTCACAAGAGCTCGAACGAAACACACGATCCGTGTGCTTCTGATCCAACGGATCACAAGTGCTCGAAGGAAACACACAATCCGTGTGCTTCCGATCCAACGGCTCACAAGCGCTCGAAGGAAACACACGATCCGTGTGCTTCTTCCACCGCTTCCTGCCTTCATCTGCCGTGCATCGCTTCTTTGCCATGTGCCGTCGCACGGCAAAGAAAACTTTGCCATCCGGCAAAGAGACGACGCACGGCAAAGATAGCGGCGCATGGCAAAGATAGCGGACGACGCACGGCAAAGAATCAGGGACGGCAGTCTGTGGGCCCCCGGCGGTCTACCCCCTACATTTCTCCGCGCGAGGTTCCACCAACATACTTTTTCATAGGTTTAGGTTTGTTTAGGCATATTAGACAAATGAAAAACCAGGTTTGGTACCCTTTGGCACATTCAAGACTCCGGCATACCCGCAACGGGACACTTCAGCCCACACGTCCAGGAATCTTCTAAGTGTTATCGGCCGAAAGTGAGGAAGGTCACACCGGGGAGCTATGCCTTGCACCATTTGGTGGATCACACCTTCCAACACACTTCCACACATATCCTAGGCCCACATGCAAGTTTTGGTGGGATTTCGGTGCTCCGGAGCTCATTCCCCCCGAAAACGGCGGTCTGTGGGCCCCGGCGGTCTACCCCCATAGATTTCTCCGCGCGAGGTTCCACCAACATACTTTTTCATAGGTTTAGGTTTTTTTAGGCGTTAGACAAATGAAAAACCAGGTTTGGTACCCTTTGGCACATTCAAGCCTCCGGCATACCCGCAGCGGGACACTTCAGCCCACACGTCCAGGAATCTTCTAAGTGTTATCAGCCGAAAGTGAGGAAGATTACACCGGGGGACTTATGCCTTGCACCATTTGGTGGATCACACCTTCCAACACACTACCACACATATCCTAGGCCCACATGCAAGTTTTGGTGGGATTCCGGTGCTCCGGAGCTCATTCCCCCCGAAAACGGCGGTCTGTGGGCCCCCGGCGGTCTACCCCCCTAGATTTCTCCGCGCGAGGTTCCACCAACATACTTTTTCATAGGTTTAGGTTTGTTTAGGCGTTAGACAAATGAAAAACCAGGTTTGGTACCCTTTGGCACATTCAAGCCTCCGGCATACCCGCAGCGGGACACTTCAGCCCACACGTCCAGGAATCTTCTAAGTGTTATCGGCCGAAAGTGAGGAAGGTCACACCGGGGAGCTATGCCTTGCACCATTTGGTGGATCACACCTTCCAACACACTACCACACATATCCTAGGCCCACATGCAAGTTTTGGTGGGATTCCGGTGCTCCGGAGCTCATTCCCCCCCCCCCCCGAAAACGGCGGTCTATGGGCCCCGACGGTCTACCCCCCTAGATTTCTCCGCGCGAGGTTCCACCAACATACTTTTTCATAGGTTTAGGTTTTTTTAGGCGTTATACAAATGAAAAACCAGGTTTGGTACCCTTTGGCACATTCAAGACTCCGGCATACCCGCAGCGGGACACTTCAACCCACACGTCCAGGAATCTTCTAAGTGTTATCCGCCGAAAGTGAGGAAGGTCACACCTGGGAGCTATGACTTGCACCATTTGGTGGATCACACCTTCCAACACACTTCCACACATATCCTAGGCCCACATGCAAGTTTTGGTGGCATTCCGGTGCTCCGGAGCTCATTTCCCCCGAAAACGGCGGTCTGTGGGCCCCCGGCGGTCTACCCCCCCTAGATTTCTCCGCGCGAGGTTCCGCCAACATACTTTTTCATAGGTTTAGGTTCTTTGAGGAATTAGACAAATGGAAAACCAGGTTTGGTACCCTTTGGCACATTCTAGCCTCCGGCATACCCGCAGCGGGACACTTCAGCCCACACGTCCAGGAATCTTCTAAGTTTTATCGGCTGAAAGTGAGGAAGGTCACACCGGGGAGCTATGCCTTGCACCATTTGGTGGATCACACCTTCCAACACACTTCCACACATATCCTAGGCCCACATGCAAGTTTTGGTGGGATTCCGGTGCTCCGGAGCTCATTCCCCCCCCCCCCCCCCCCCCCCCCCCGAAAACGGCGGTCTGTAGGCCCCCGGCGGTCTACCCCCCTAGATTTCTCCGCGCGAGGTTCCACCAACATACTTTTTCATAGGTTTAGGTTTGTTTAGGCATTATACAAATGGAAAACCAGGTTTGGTACCCTTTGGCACATTCTAGCCTCCGGTATACCCGCAGCGGGACACTTCAGCCCACACGTCCAGGAATCTTCTAAGTGTTATCGGCCGAAAGTGAGGAAGGTCACACCGGGGAGCTATGCCTTGCACCATTTGGTGGATCACACCTTCCAACACAGTTCCACACATATCCTAGGCCCACATGCAAGTTTTGGTTGGATTCCGGTGCTCCGGAGCTCATTCCCCCCGAAAACGGCGGTCTGTGGGCCCCCGGCGGTCTACCCCCCTAGATTTCTCCGCGCGAGGTTCCACCAATGTAATTTTCCATTTATTTAGGTTTGTTTAGGCCATATACACATGGAAACCCAGGTGTGGCACCATGTGGCACATTGTAGCCCCCGATATACCCGCAGCGGGACATTTCCACCTACGCGTCCAGGAATCTGCTAAGTTTTATCACCCAAATCTGAGGAAGGTCACGCCGGGGAGCTATGCCTTGCACCATTTGGTGGATCACACCTTCCACCACACTTCCACACATAATAATCATTGGATGTCGCAGGAAGTTGTAAATGATGATGACCTAAGACTGCGGGAATTGTGGCTTGAGTATGGTGACGACGTGTGTAACGCAGTGAAGACCGCTCTGAGCGAAGTAAATGATCAGTACAATCCGAGCGGAAGGTACGTGGTGTTGGAGCTGTGGAATTTCCAGAAAGGTCAGAAGGCAACGATGAAAGAGGTGTTGCGGTACATCTTGGAGCAGATGGAGATACCGGGAAAGCGCAGGAAGGGGGTCGATGAGCTAAATGATGATGACCTAATTAAGACTGCGGGGAAATGCAAAGTGACACTCTTTTCCGTGCGGGGGCACACGGCAAAGGTGAAGGCGCATGGCAAAGACATGCTTTGCTGTGCACCTTCACCTTTGCGGTGTGCCCCCGCACGGCAAAGAGTGTCTTTACCGTTGCAAATTTTCCGCACGCATGGCAAAGTGTTGTCGAAACCCTAGCTAAAAACCCCGCATGCGCTCGATCCCCGGCCTGCTCAATCTAATTTTTCGCCCCCCCCCCCCCCCCCTCGCGCGCGCGCCTCGTCCCCTCGCCCGCCTGTGCTCGTCCCTCCCCAGCTCTCCCCCTGCCCCGACCTTGGCCCACACGCCGCCGCCTCGCCCCCAGGCCTACACGCCGCCGCCGCCTCGCCCCCTGGCCCGCTGCCGCCGCCCCCTCCTCGCCTCCCCACCCACCCGCCCCGATCTCCTCCCCAGCGCCGGCGCCCGCCCCGCCCGCCCAGCGCCGCCTCCTCCCACACGCGCCTCCTCCCACGCCACCCCACCAGCCCAGGCCACCTCCTCCCCCACGCCGCCCCGCCCACCCAACGCCGGCCTCCTCCCCCACGCGCCCAGCGCCGCCCGCCCAGCGCCGCCTCCTCCCCCCGGCTGCTCCGGCCCTCCCCCGGCCTGCTCCGGCCACGCCCCTCCCCCCGCCTGCGATGGCGGCAGGGTGAGCTCGACCAGAGGTACGGTGAGCTCTCTTCTTGTATTTTTTTTTGTAAATTTATTTATGCATGCTAATTAATTTAGTGTAGTATAGGATTTAAGTGTGGTATAAATTTTAGAAATAGGATTTTAGTGTAGTATAGGAATTTAGTGTTGATTTTAGTGCAGTATAAATTTAGAAATAGGATTTTAGTGTAGTATAGGAATTTAGTGTAGATTTTAGTGTAGTATAGGATTTCAGTGTAGTATAAATTAGAAATAGGATTTTAGTGAAGTAATATTTTTATACCAGTATTGTAAAAAAATTGTGTTCACTTGCATGACTAATTCATTTTCTCGCTATGCAAGCGATTGCTTCGAGGTGGACACGGGGGGCGGCGTCGCGGGGGTGTTTGACAAGGAGTCCCGGATCTACTTCACCGTTTCGCTCACGCTTCTAGGGTAAAAATCTCACGCCTATGTACCTAGGTTTTATTTTTGTGTCTAGATCACCAAGTATGTCGCGTTACCTAGGTGTCACTTCCCGGTCGTAAGGGTTACGCGGATAAATATGCATTAGTGGTCTCGCATATTATGAACCGTAACTCTTACGACATTTATCGGGACAGCTGGCGGATGCGTAGTTGGCTACGTTCTCCCTGCTCTACTCGATCCGAGACAGGATTTTGGCAGCGCCTCCCCGTTGTTCTCCGGATGCACATCCCTCTCGGCTTTTTGCCGAGACGTGTATCGGGAGAGCAGCGGGGAGGTGCTACCGAAATTCTGTCTCGGGTCGGGGTAGAGCAGGGAAGACGTACTTAATCTACGGATCCGGCGGCTGCTAGGAGCCCACCTAGTAGAGATGTAGGTTGATGCATGCGTAAAAAAATTAAAATATGATGCATTTAATTCCTATTTATATAAATGCTATGTTTGTCTGTTTGGTGCTGATTAGAGGATGGATAATCATGACTGGATGTACGATGGAAGAATCAGTCAGTGGAACTATACCGATGAATGGGGAGAAAAGATAGAGCAGTTCGTGAACAGGGCGTTTGACATCCGTAGCAAACCCAGAACAGTTTTCTGCCCTTGTAGTAAGTGCGATAATGAAAAGCCACAGGACAAGGAAACTATGAGTAGTCACCTGCTCAAGTTTGGGTTCACACCGTCCTACAAGATTTGGACTTTCCATGCAGAAAAGGCCAAAAACGTGCTAGGAAGGAGGTGCGGCAGATTCAACCTAGGGGAGAATATGATACTGGGTTTGATAGGTGCTTAGAAAACTTGGCTAATGCTAATGTGCCTGAAAGCCCTCATGTAGAGGCGGAGACATCTCAGGATGCAGAGACACGTGAGGAGCCGGAGGAAAACACAAGGCAGTATTATGAGGCTTTGTTTGCTTCGCAGAAACCCCTACACGAAAATACAGATGTTACCCAACTAGATGCTATAGCTCGCCTTATGGCCTTCAAGTGCCGCAGGAACTTGTGCAGAGATGGGTTCGATGAGCTTCTGGTCGTCATTGGCAGCATTCTGCCGAAAGGGCACCTCTTGCCGCAAAACTTTTACTATTCGACCAAATGCCTCAGTGACCTTAAGATGTCATCTTAGCAGATACACGCTTGTCCAAAGGGATGCATGCTATTCAGAGGGGAGCATGCTGACACAAAATATTGCATCAAATCCAAATCCTCTAGGTACTTTGAGGTTGACACCAATGGTGATGGTCAGAAGAGGCAGACCACGATTGCCAAGAATATCCTCCGGTATCTTCCAGTCATGCCGAGGATCCAGCAGTTTCTTCATGACCGAGGATACTGCCTAGCAGATGAGGTGGGCCGTAGAAGGAAACAGATACACTGACAAGATGATACATCCGTCGGATGGTAGTGCATGGAAGAACTTTTTCAAGAAGTATCCACTAAAAGTCGGTGACTCGAGGAGCGTAGCAGTTGCGATATCAACCGATGGGTTCAATCCATATGGTATGTCGGCTGCAGTATACAGTTGTTGGCCAGTGTTTGTAATTCCCCTGAACCTCCCCCCTGGCGTCTGCATGAGATCAGAAAACATGTTTGTGTCGATGATAATCCCAGGGCCGAAATACCCGGGTAAGAACATGAATGTCTACCTGGAACCGATGGTGGATGATTTGCTTCGTGGCTGGGAAGGTCGTGGGATCCGAACATATGATGCATCAAAGAAGGAGTACTTCGATATGTATGTCTGGTACCACACGTCACTGCATGACCTGCCAGCACGTGCTTTGTTCTGCGGGTGGTGTACACATGGGAAGTGGCCTTGCCCAGTGTGCAGGCAGGTTGTGCTTTTCTTCTGGCTGGACAAGGGAGGCAAGTATTCCTGCTTTGATGAAGCTCGACAGTTCCTTGAGCAGAATCATCAGTACAGGAGTGATGTAAAGAGTTTCAAGAAATGCCGTGTTGTCCATGACCCGAAGCCAATTCCGAAGACCGGAAAGGAAATCAAGGCCGAGTTAGAAGCTCTCCAGCCTAAGCCCGATGGGAATGGTTTCTTGGGATATGGGGAGACACACCAATGGACCCACAAGCCGTGCTTATGGAAGCTCCCTTACTTTGAGGATCTCGAGCTCCCGCATAACATTGATACAATGCACACCGAGAAGAATATCAGTGATGCCTGTTGGAGCACCATCATGGACACTGAGAAGACGAAGGATAACATAAAGGCTCGACTTGATCAAGAAAAATGGTGTGATAGACCAAGTTGAACATGCAGCCACCTCATGGCGCCAAAAAAACGTGTGGACCAAGCGACAAGCTCTGTTCAGCCTCACAAAGGCCCAAAAAAGGGAGGTCTTCCATTGGATGAAGCCACTATTTGTTTTTCCCTGATGGGTTCGCAGCCAACTGGATGAGGGGTCTGAACCTGAAAACTTTGCGAGTACAAGGACTCAAAAGTCATGACTACCAGTATGGCTTGAGCGGATAATGCCGGTGATGATTCGAGGCTATGTCCCTGAGCAGATTGGCGAGTGTTGTCAAGGTTGAGCTTTTTCTTCTGCCAGATTTGTGCTAAGGAGTTAGACACTAAAGTGATTGAGAAGCTAGATAAAGATGCACCCAAGTTGCTTTGCGATCTAGAGAGGATCTTTCCTCCAGGGTTATTTAATCCGATGCAACATATGATCTTGCACCTTGCGGACGAGTGTTTGAAGGGGGGGCCGAATTGGGGTCGTTGGCAGTATCCGCCTGTCGTGGATATGGGACATGGGTACCCGTAAGGAGTACTAACGAGGCCAACAGGAGGAAGCCCAGCAAGCCAACTCCAATCAGAGTAGGAAAGGACTCAACTTTCCCACTTGTAATAGATTAGCCGAGTCCTAAGAGGACTCTACCTGTAAGCCGGCCTCCTCCACCTTTATAAGGAGGGCAAGGCGCACCAAGAGGCAAGGCCTAGACAGACCGATAGATCCAACACAAGCCTAGACAGATCTAGACAAGAGGAGCCGCCTCATCGGCGACTTCCACCATGAGAGGAATACAACCTAGCCACAAACAGCACGTAGGGATATTACCGGATGATGTTTCCCGGGTCCCGAAGCTGTATAAATCCTTTCTCCCGTGTCGTTCGTCTACTAACCCACATCGACGATGCCCACGCGTACATAGTCCCGTATTCTCACCGTTGATCTAATCCATCGACATTGGCGCCCACCGTGGGGCTAAGTGCGCGTGGATTCACAATTCGATGGGTCCAATCTTCATCAACGACGACGGCGAGTTCATCACCGCATCGGTCAAGCGGTTCGGACGCATCAAGATTTTCATACACACGACGGGCGCGGGGGCTCTACATCAACATTGCCATCGCGCGCACAGCGGCGACTCACACAAGCAGCGTCCTTGTGTAGCGGATCCATCAAGATTTTCGGCAAGCTTTATCCGAAGGACTAGCCGTGGTTACCAGAAATTCCAGCTTCATCGTCAGCAAGATTCGAGCAAGCACGCTTCCGCGTCGACTGGCAAGCTCACGCGTTGGCCTGAGTCGCGCGTGGCCGTCTTCGTCGACCACTCGGAGTCCAAAGTCTTTACAAACTCACGTGAGGACTACAACTCCAACTAGTACTACCTCTTTGACACGTACGCGGATCAAGGAAAGCAGAGCTATTGGATAAGGAAAGCAAGGTTACGTATCCAGCCAGGCTTTGTTCAGATTTTAAAAAAAAAGGAGATATGACGTACTGGCCAGCTCCATCCATTACAAACACACAGAGTATCACGAGCAGCGCCGACGCCTGGCGATCAAGTCCTTCGTCCGCCAACTACGAGCGTCATCAATACGAAAATAAACAAGCTAAGTTGTCTTTTATATTTAAATTTCATATTTTATTTTTCCAGTCAGTTAAATTAAAATAAATCTGTTACCTTTGAGTTAATCTCGGGGGCTATTAATTCTTCTGAGTTATGGTTGCCAAAGAGGACAAGCTGGCAGATGCGCGGTCCAAACATAGGTATCCTGGCTCAGGAGATGGACGTTCGTTTCTTTACTAAGTCAGATGTGAAACGCAATAGACAAGTAGTGCGTATGAACAATGCCAGATCGACTCTGAAGCACAGAAGCCTTTGTCGACAGAGCAAATCATATTTGCATGAAAAAAGTCGCGCGAAAGCCTACTTAGTCGAGTCGGACGATTAATCACTTGAACACAAGTAAAGCCAATCGTTGTGATATTTATTTAATTCTTTTCATACGTCATGAACGGTATAATGTATACACAAATTTATTTCAGATACCTCAAAAGGAGTCCCGAGTTGCTGCAGGCAGACAACCCGACACTCGGGGGGAAGACCGTTCAAATGCTCAAGAAAAGGAGTTATACACCAAGGAGTCCCGAGTCGTCGCAGGCAAACGACCCGGCACTCGGGGGCTACATATATACCGGTTGTAAACAAACTCAAGCAAAGTCACACATCTCGTCAAGAGGACTCGGAGGAAAAATTCCGACTCACTTCAAAACAAGTCGGCCGGAGAAGTCAGCATCGACGACTCGACCGGAGAAGTCGGCATCGAAGACTCGACCAGAGAAGTCGACTTCGACAACATCTTCGCCAGCAACTCGGCAAACGCCTACATCGACAACTCGGGGAAAATCTACAACGACAACCCGGCAACATCTACATCGACAACCCGGCAACATCTACATCGACAACCCGGCAAAGTCTACATCGACAACTCGGCAAATGCTGAAGCCGGGTGCCGCGACATCATCGACATCTACAACTCGGCAAAGCGCTACATCTACAAGCCGGCAAAGAACCCGGCACGACTCTATGTCCCATTTCTTCAAATCAAGACCTTCCGCATGACTCTATAAGTCACCCGAAAGCTCGGGGGCTACTGTCGTGGATATGGGACACGGGTACCCGTAAGGAGTACTAACGAGGCCCACAGGAGGAAGCCCAGCAAGCCGACTCCAATCAGAGTAGGAAAAGGACTCAACTTCCCACTTGTAATAGATTAGCCGAGTCCTAAGAGGACTCTACCTGTAAGCCGGCCTCCTCCACCTTTATAAGGAGGGGCAAGGCGCACCAAGAGGCAAGGCCTAGACAGACCCGATAGATCCAACACAAGCCTAGACAGATCTAGACAAGAGGAGCCGCCTCATCGGCGACTTCCACCATGAGAGGAATACAACCTAGCCATAAACAGCACATAGGTATATTACCGGATGATGTTTCCCGGGTCCCGAAGCTGTATAAATCCTTTCTCTCCCGTGTCGTTCGTCTACTAACCCACATCGATGATGCCCACGCGTACATAGTCCCGTATTCTCACCGTTGATCTAATCCATCGACATTGGCGCCCACCGTGGGGCTAAGTGCGCGTGGATTCATAATTCGATGGGTCCAATCTTTATCAACGACGACGGCGAGTTCATCACCGCATCGGTCAAGCGGTTCGGACGCATCAAGATTTTCATACACACGACGGGCGCGGGGCTCTACATCAACATTGCCATCGCGCGCGCAGCGGCGACTCACACAAGCAGCGTCCTTGTGTAGCGGATCCATCAAGATTTTTCGGCAAGCTTTATCCGAAGGACTAGCCGTGGTTACCAGAAATTCCAGCTTCATCGTCAGCAAGATTCGAGCAAGCACGCTTCCGCGTCGACTGGCAAGCTCACGCGTTGGCCTGAGTCGCGCGTGGCCGTCTTCGTCGACCACTCGGAGTCCAAAGTCTTTACAAACTCACGTGAGGACTACAACTCCAAACTAGTACTACCTCTTTGACACGTACGCGGATCAAGGAAAGCAAGAGCTATTGGATAAGGAAAGCAAGGTTACGTATCCAGCCAGGCTTTGTTCAGATTTAAAAAAAGGAGATATGACGTACTGGCCAGCTCCATCCATTACAAACACACAGAGTATCACGAGCAGCGCCGACGCCCGGCGATCAAGTCCTTCGTCCGCCAACTTACGAGCGTCATCAATTACGAAAATAAACAAGCTAAGTTGTCTTTTATATTTAAATTTCATATTTTATTTTTCCAGTCAGTTAAATTAAAATAAATCTGTTACCTTTGAGTTAATCTCGGGGGCTATTAATTCCTTCTGAGTTATGGTTGCCAAAGAGGACAAGCTGGCAGATGCGCGGGTCCAAACATAGGTATCCTGGCTCAGGGAGATGGACGTTCGTTTCTTTACTAAGTCAGATGCGAAACGCAATAGACCAAGTAGTGCGTATGAACAATGCCAGATCGACTCTGAAGCACAGAAGCCTTTGTCGACAGAGCAAATCATATTTGCATGAAAAAAGTCGCCGCGAAAGCCTACTTAGTCGAGTCGGACGATTAATCACTTGAACACAAATAAAGCAAATCGTTGTGATATTTATTTAATTCTTTTCATACATCATGAACGGTTATAATGCATACACAAATTTATTTCAGATACCTCAAAAGGAGTCCCGAGTTGCTGCAGGCCAGACAACTCGACACTCGGGGGGAAGACCGTTCAAAATGCTCAAGAAAAGGAGTTATACACCAAGGAGTCCCGAGTCGTCGCAGGCAAACGACCCGCACTCGGGGGCTACATATATACCGGTAATTTGTAAACAAACTCAAGCAAAGTCAAACACATCGTCCGTCAAGAGGACTCGGAGAAAAAATTCCGACTACTTCAAAACAAGTCGGCCGGAGAAGAGTCAGCATCGACGACTCGACCGGAGAAAGTCGGCATCGAAGACTCGACCAGAGAAGTCACTTCGACAACATCTTTGCCAGCAACTCGGCAAACGCCTACATCGACAACTCGGGAAAATCTACAACGACAACCCGGCAACATCTACATCGACAACCCGGCAAATCTACATCGACAACCCGGCAAAGTCTACATCGACAACTCGGCAAATGCTGAAGCCGGGTTGCCGCGACATCATCGACATCTACAACTCGGCAAAGCGCTACATCTACAAGCGGCAAAGAACCCGGCACGGACTCTATGTTCCCATTTCTTCAAATCAAGACCTTCCGCATGACTCTATAAGTCACCCGAAAGCTCGGGGGCTACTGTCGTGGATATGGACACGGGTACCCGTAAGGAGTACTAACGAGGCCCAACAGGAGGAAGCCCAGCAAGCCGACTCCAATCAGAGCTAGGAAAAGGACTTCAACTTTCCCACTTGTAATAGATTAGCCGAGTCCTAAGAGGACTCTACCTGTAAGCCGGCCTCCTCCACCTTTATAAGGAGGGGCAAGGCGCACCAAGAGGCAAGGCCTAGACAGACCCGATAGATCCAACACAAGCCTAGACAGATCTAGACAAGAGGAGCCGCCTCATCGGCGACTTCCACCATGAGAGGAATACAACCTAGCCACAAACAGCACGTAGGGATATTATCGGATGATGTTTCCCGGGTCCCGAAGCTGTATAAATCTTGTCTCCCGTGTCGTTCGTCTACTAACCCACATCGACGATGCCCGCGCGTACATAGTCCCGTATCTTCACCGTTGATCTAAACCATCGACACCGCCCGAGAGAGAAAC
>QRDG01000280.1:158296-269300 GCA_012064385.1 Puccinellia tenuiflora | reverse complement strand
ATCATCACAATTCCACCCGCATAACGTGTGTGTTGCGACGTGCACGTTATGCCTGGTGGGCGTCCTAGGATCGTTACTATGCGGATTTGGCGGTAGCGCTCAAATCTACATAGTACCGATCCCGCGGGCATTACACACCGAGCTCTGTCGCAACGCCGGCATCATTGTCGTCGAGCCTGCACCACCATCGCCGCCCCATCGTGGTGGCAAGTGGACGACGACGAGCCGGATGTTTGAGTTCAACGGCCGATTGTGGCCGCTTTTGATCGCCGAATTGTGCTATTCGCCAAACTTGTAGTTTTTTTGTCGCCAAACTTTATAGGCTGGATCACCGAACTTAATCGCCGATTTATAGCGGGAACATGTTGATTCAAACAAAAAAACGTCTTTGAGGACGAAAACTGGGGGGGGGGGGGGGGGGGACTAGGAACCGTGCCTCCCCAAAGCTGGGAAGCGCCGGCGAAGGGCCAAAAGACCATCACCGGATACCCTGAGGGGCCAACGGCTGGAGTTGCTCTAAATCCTGCTGCGTTTGGGAGCCTGGGAGCTATAATTTGCAATGATTGAGCTAGCTCATGTCTCGGTGCAACAGAACTGCTACTCCTCCTACCACTCTGTCCGGTTCCCCTTGGCGGCGAGCTCTTTCACCTTTGTGTGCGTGAATATCCAGTATCATTCAGCCATGCATCATCCCAAGGAGCCGAGGTGCTGCGCTGGAACCGCGGCCATTCATTTTCTTTTGGAAAACAAAAGGAAAGGAAGCTACGGTGATTGTGTCCTTGACTGCCCGTAGTGATGGAATCATGGGGATCCTCCAAAGAAAAAGAAAAGGGCAAGGCAATCCATGGCGATGGTATGGCTTTGAAGGATCTACGGTAGTACTATTAGCTTATTTTGTAGGTGATGCTTGGCTGGAACCAAACGCAAAGTTTGCTAACCGAGAGTTACAGTAACACGAATACACGATACCAGGTATGTCTTCAGGCGTGTGGTGCCTGACCGACGACCGTGATCCTGGGTGTTGTTGCAGAAGGTTGATTTCACGTCCTCACTCTGTATACAAAACAAATATAATTCTATCTGTTGGTCTAAGTCAATCTTTTAAGTTTGACAGGATTTATAAAAAAAAAATAGCATACAATACTTATTCCATTAAATTAATATACTATGAAAATAAATTTCAAGATGCATTTAGCTGTAATAATTTTGTGTTGTAAATATTGCTATTTTTCTATAAAGTTGGTCAAAATTTAAAATTTTGACTTGGAACAAAACCTAAAAGTAGACTTATTTGTCACTGATTGAGTAGGCTATTGGAGTAAACCAACGACGATTCCCAACTGACAACAACATTTTCTACACAGAGCATTATGGCATTATGTGTACATCCAGGAAATAAAAATGACCTTATTAGAAAAATACGGATATTATAAGGAGCAAACGTCTCTGCATTTTGCTCTCGTGAACTATCCTTTAGACACACGATGCATGCAATCCGTGTCAAAGTATAAAAAGGACAACTGATGATGTCTGCAAATTACTAAAAGACATTCTTACTTTGTAGACTAAAACCCTATGTTTAACAATCCGTTTTCACCGCTTATGTGGCCCTGCCAATTCATTTGAGTTAATTCTTGGGCACGTAACACGTTAGCTATAACACTGCACGGATCGAGTCACACAACATGTACTCAATCGTTTATGGCTAGGACTATTGTGGTCTCTAATCCCATTTGGTCACCTAAATCGTCTCTCAGTGTTAGTGTTGGTCGAGGGTATTCAGACACTCTACGTGGATATGTTTTGACCCGAAATTCGGACTCTTTTATTACTGGGTAGTACCACATTACTTGTAAAATTTGTGTTAGTGGTTACCATGTGGTACCTTAAGTAGATACAAAAAACTGTTCGCAGGATTCAAAAAATACGTTCATGGATTCAAAAATGTCACGACATTTTAAAAAATATTCATGTTTTATGTTTACCAGTTCAAAAAATATGCATGGTACAACAAATGTTTTGTTCTGGCTATTTTTTTTATTAATAACAAAAATGCTGCTAAAAAGAAAGCATAAAATGAAGAAAAAAAAATCTCTACAAATGTAGAAAATAAATGAGGATAAAATTGTAAAAATGAAAAAATGAGAAAGAAAAAACCACAAAGAAAAATCAAATTACATAAAATCGGAGCTGCCCGGCCGAGTCGATCATTGGTAAGAAAATTGAATACGAATGAAAGCAGCGAACGTGATGTACTGGGCCGAGCCCACACCATGGTATCCTTCAAGCATTAGGCACGCGATGCGCCGCTTAAGGCGGCATATAGTATATCCCCAATTCCTATTTGCCGCTCTTTGCAGAGCGGGAGGCTTGCGCCGCACACCCCTCACCACATTGGGTTGGCCCTACTTTTGTGTGTTATTAGGTTTTTCCTTTCTCTTTTTCTTTTCTGGGCCCTAACTGAGATGTGGGCATTAACTAGAATGGAACAAAAGAGGACAGTTGCATTGTAGGACAAGAAGTACCATTCATTAATTCTAGGATATATCGTGTGGAAACCACGGCTATGTCAAAATTAAAGCATAAAGTATGTGTAGGATATCTGGAAAACACTAAAGAAAGTATACCATTATAGACGTGGTAATTGTTCTATAAACACGTAAAAATTCTAGATCAAACTGAATTATATTTGGAAGTTAGGAGAACAAAATCCATAATGAATAATGATTCTTTACTTCTTTTTTCCCACTTATTTTTTTCTTCACTTTTTCTACCCTTTAATGCAACCGAACACATTGTACATTCTTTTAGAAACATTTTTACCTTCTACACGTTGCTTCCACGGTTCCAGTTCCGAAGAGGGCGGGATAGATAGGGCCAGTCCATGGTCAGAAAAATGGTGCGACCCGCTCCGAACCCTCTAAGGCGGACCAAATACTAAATTGTAATTGTAATAATTACACTGTTATCGTTTCGTTCCAACCAATTATCGAATATGTAAAATTTCCCCAATCCACATTAGCAGATCCAAAACAGGGGGCGATGACATATACTATACATAAACAACTAAAGAAACTTTATCAATTATGTTAACTCTAATTAGAATGCTAGTCTCTCTCTAATGGATGCTCTAAAAATTGTAAATATATATCTTCTCACAAAATAATAAATAATATGTACGCAACGTAGGATTTATAGCCAATCGTTGATTACTATAAGAGATGCTATTTACATAGCAACAGATGATGCACAATGTGAGCTATTGAGTCGAGATTCAAGACACATTTTCTGATTTTCCTATATATGGTTCAAACTATATTTTAGAAGTTTCTATAATTATACTTAACCAATCTAATAAGAGACTCGAATTACTACCAAGATATTTGGTCGGTTATATAATTTAACAACTCTACCAAAATATTTGAGGATATTAAAATATATACACCTAAAAAAAATACTTGCATACAAATACATATGTATACACTAAATAATTTATGCAACCATGAAAAATTAGCTCGAGAAGCACTTTATTGCAACAAACCGTTTAACTTTAGCACGAAAAACTTTGTAATGATATACATACAAAATGTATAACAAATAATACTATAAATAATATTCCAAAATATTATTCACTATGTCATCCAAATAATAGAAAATGTACTCGTTAGTACTATATTTTGATGAAAATAAGTATGAAAGTTTAGTATAAAACGTATATTTTTAATATGCCACGGGTCCAAAATTTATTTTGGTTGGGGCATGCATTGTCAAATGTTCCACTTCTGTCGCATATTCTAGACGCGTTGTGAAAGGTTAACACTTCTGGGGATAGAACTATCATTGGATCGTACGCCTAGACAAGATGGATTTAAAGACATTTTTTTATCAAAAAGCTTGACATATCATCAAACGAGACATAATAGCTGCGGTACTCAAGCTTTTCGTGGACGACGGTTGAGGTTATAAACACTTAGACAACACGTTGATCATACTGATTCTAAAAAATCTTGATGCTTCGTGTGTAGGAGATTATTGGTCGATCAACCTTGTTCATAGCTTTTCAAAGTTGTTCTCGAAGTTGCTAGCTAACCACCTATGGCCACGCCTAGCGAGCTTATAAGCATGAACCAATCAACGTTTGTCAGAAGGTGTCTGCACATAAAGCTTTTCTCAATCATCGGGTCGCTAGCAGGATCAATGTCAGGAAGCAAAATAGGTGTGTTAATAATTTGGATATATTGCATGCTTTCAATTCTCTCCCTGGCCTTTTGTGTTTTAGCTTCTTCACAAAATGGGATTCATCTTGACTTGGATCAAGTGGTTTACGATTCATTTCTTAGTGCAAGCACGCGAGTGATTGGCCATGATGAAATATCCACACCAGTGGTATGCAGCATGGAGACCCGATATCACCGATGCTATTTGTTGCTGGCATGGAGACCTTAATGGCAACTATTTGTTTGGCGGACAAGGAGAATGTGGTCAACCATATGTCTAGGTGCTCGAACATGCAACGTTTGTCAATCTATGCTGATGATGTAGTCCTCTTTGTTACACAAGTGGCACGGGATCAGATTGTTGTCAAGGAAATCCTAGGTGTGTTTGGGGAAGCCTGGGGATTGCATGTAAATTATCAGAACTCTACAACGACAATCACCACAGGCACGGAGCAGGAGAGCGACATGGTGAAATACTTTTTACATTGTGAACTTGATGCATTTTGTCTATGACATCTCAGACTTCAGCTTGCTCTCGGGACATAGGATTAGTGGCAACTGATTTTGCACAAGGTCGTAACGTTCATCCCAGCTTGGCAGAGGGGATTGATTAAGAAAGAAGGATGACTTATCCTTATCAAATATGTCATATCTTCGCGACAATAAATTGTTTATTGCAGAAGCTAGTGTCTAGCCATTGGAGGATTTTTTGGACAGGGAGGTTGGTAGTTGGTGGCATATGGTCACCCATATGCAAGCCACTAGCCTTTGGAGGCTTGGGAGTTAAGGAGAATAGGTTGCATGGGAGAGATGCTGAGGGTATGCTGGGAGTGGCTTCAGAGGATTGATACCTCATGCCCGTGGCTGGGATTCCCACCACTGAATGAATGGATGGTGACTAAAGTTCCTCAGAGTTTAGCTTGGAATGCGAACCATGTTTTCTTTAGACAATAGATGGTCGATCGTAGGGCGAAATTGTGCCAATGATGTTGCCCTCTATTGCCAAAAGGAAGTGGGACACTGGAACAGTGGAGGCAACTCTATTGGGCAACACTTGGATTTCTGATATATCTCCATTAGTGAGAACAGGGGGACGGGGAAAATGCATCTTGCTTTGGGATAATTTCACCAGTGTTGATCGGGATAGAAGTCAACCAGATCAAATCTCCTAGATGTGTTCACCTTGTAGGTGTTATTCATTAAAAGACATCTATGAACGGTTGTGTCACAGAGCGCGCGGATTTGAACAAGCTGAATGGATTTGGAGAAGTAGAGCGACCCTCAAATGTCGAATGTTAGTTCATATGGCCAGCGTTATAGCACAACATCTGGACTTCGAATGATGGGTTCAGACAAGGACATCAAGATGAATCAAGTGATCGTTATACACAGGGAAGGAACCAGGAATATAGTTTAATGGGGGCCAAGTGCATACTAACCAAGTTGGAGGGGGGCATATAGGTAATTTCCAGTAATCTTGGGGGTCAAAATCATAAATTGACATGGGGGTAATTAGCAAAATTTTCCACCGTGGGGGGAGCCATGGCTACAGGGCGCCCCCTGGTTCCGTCCCTGGTTATACATGTCTTCAAGAACCAGACACCGTTGGACATATTTTGGTGCAATTTGTGTATGCTAGGGAGGTCTGTTATGCTGGTCTCAGTGCGATAACCCTTGGAGAACTCGCCCTTGTAGCATCTGATCAGCTTAAGGACTAGTGGTGCAGGTCTAGAGAGGGAATTCTTAGTCTGGACCGAAATGTTTTGACAATCTAGTGATCTTGACTTGTTGGATGCTTTGTAAGCCAAAAAAACAGACGTTATTTTTGGCAACCTAAGACAGTAGTGCGCTGCTGTGGTGCGAGTGAGTTACACCCACTAGTGTAGGTATTGGTGGGTGTAACACTGTAGCAAGAGCAATCGCCTAGGTTGTTTTGGTTGGGTGTTTGTCGTTGTTGGTGTTCTCATTAAAAGACGGCCTCTTGTAATTCTTGTTTCCGTCTTCTATAAACTTATGGTATGTCTTTGGCATACTCTTGAAAAAGAATCCACAAAGAATGTTTTGGGTAAAACCTAACCGAAAAAAAAACTATAAATGTAGAGAGATAGGATGGCCTTCCACAAGAATTAGTCAACCGTCCTCCTTACAAGTGTGTGTAGCTTAGAATCATGAGTCATGACCGTTTTTTTAGGTATAGATATTTGACAGCACGGGTACCGCGAGAATCGTAATGAGAGTTCCACTGAAACAACATCCGTGCAATGGTTGTCAGAAAACAAAGTGAGGTTAACCACCATGTTATGGCCAGGGAGATTGCCAATTCCTATTTGCCGCTCTTTCGGTGCTGAAGGCTCGCGGCGCACACCCCGCACTGCATTGGGCCTTCCATTTGTTTTCTCTTCTTCTCTTTTTTTTTGGATTTGAAAAATGTTTAGATTTTGAAAATACCGAGTCCAAAAAATCTTGAATTACTACACTAATTTAAGAATAAGTATAAACCTGATGTTTTTTTAAATTAAAAAATAAAATTACAAAACGAGTCGCGTTGCCACTACAGGCGGCATTTTTTTTAGGGGAGCTACAGGCGGCATATAAGCGCCGGGAGGTGCTATACATCACTCGTTAGCGACGCCTCAGCCCCGTGTCGCCTGAAGGGAGGAGTACTTGGGCCGCATTTCCGCGGGCCCAATAACAGGTAAGATTTTCCCTTCGCTCTTCGTTTTTATATAAACGTTTCAGTTTTCATTTTTTCTTTTTGCGTTTTTAGATATGTGAAAATATTTTAAAAGTCTGAATATATTTCAAATCTGAACATCTTTCGAAATCAATCTTTTCAAAATCGGTACGTTTTATAAGAATGATTTTTTCAAAATTTTAACTTTTCAAAGTTGAACAATTTTTGTTTTGAAATTTTAGCAGAAATGTCGGTGAAAGGATATTGTTTTTGAACGAATTTTAAAGGGAACAAAAAATGTCGGTGAACATAAACTATTTTTGAACAACTTTTAAAGTGAACAGAAAATGTCAGTGAATATAAACTATTTTTTAACGATTTTGAAAGTGAATAGAAAATGTCGGTGAACGAAAACTATTTTTGAACGATTCTAAAAGTGAACGAAAAATGTCGATGAACGAAAATAATTTTCAAATGATTTTAAAAGTGAACGAAAAATGTCGGTGAACGAAAATATTTTTTGAACGATTTTAAAAGTGTACGGCGGAAAATGTCGGTGAACGAAAAATAATTTTTGAACGATTTTAAAAGTGAACGGAAAATGTTGGTGATAAAAGAAAAACAAGAAAAATAAAAGAAACAAATTTAAATTCGTTCATTCAAATCTAAACAAAATTCATTTTTTTTGAAAATCTGAACAATTTTCAAAATCTGGATTTTTTGAATTTGAACATTTTTGAAAGAAATGTAAAAGGACAAAAGAAAACAGAAAATAATGGAAAAAAGAAAAAGATAAGCATAAAAAGAAACGAAAAAGAAAGAAGAAAAACGGGAGAGAAAAACGCTAAAATAGGAATCGTCTAAACGGGCCGGCCCATCAGTGTTGCGCTTCAGGCGATGCAAGCGTTTAGCGCCGCTAACGGGCGACATATAGGATGTCAGAAAACAAAGTGAGGTTAACCACCATGTTATGGCCAGGGAGATCGCCAATTCCTATTTGCCGCTCTTTCGGTGCTGAAGGCTCGCGACGCACACCCCGCACTGCATTGCGCCTTCCATTTGTTTTCTCTTCTCTTTTTTTTGGATTTGAAAAATGTTTAGATTTTGAAAACACCGAGTCCAAAAAATCTTGAATTACTACACTAATTTAAGAATAAGTATAAACCTGGTGTTTTTTGAAATTAAAAAATAAAATTACAAAACGAGTCGTGTTGCCGCTACAGGCAGCATTTTTTTTTTTTTTTTGAGGGGAGCTACAGGCGGCATATAAGCGGAGCCCCCCTGTCTAAGAGGAGCCAATGCAGAACGGGTCACGAATTATTCAGATTTCTGACGCCTGGCCCATAAGATAGCCCACAACAAAACGGGTCTTTAGTTTTTGAGATTTCTAAGGACTGGCCCAGAGACAGCCTTGCTGGACAAACAGCTCCAACGGGCCCGTGCAGCCTTCAAAACTCTTGGGTCGGATAGAGCGGTGCTACAGTCACAACTCGCCACGAAAAGCGGGCCATCCATCCAACGGACTCTTGTCACTTTCGCGTTAGCACTTGGCACGGCGCGAAACGGCCCGGTGTTTTGCTTCACTCGGCTGTCCTGCATGACTCATGGTGAGATGGTGTGTGTGCCGTCGTGTCGTGTACTCACTGTCGAGAGAACGAAGAACCCAGCTAGCCCTGTTCCTCCCCACCATGGCGCATCATGAACATTGCGCGTCGCAATCAGCTCCCGATTGCGCGAGAAACTTCCCAACTGTATGTATGATCGATATATCACCTTATTTATGCCGTATTACGTGCTCTGCTATCTTAAATTAAACAAAAGGGCTCGTTATCTTCATCAATTGGAATTCCGGATTGATTTCTTTGGGAATTTTTTTTTTGAGGCTTAAGGCGGTCGAATCCGCCGTCCGATTAGATAGAATAGATGGTTATGTACAGCGTTTTGGGTTAGGGAAAACTCCCTTTACATACAAAAACGGAAAATTAAATCTCCTAGATCCTGCGTATAGGCGAAAGGCCGCAACGCCATCTCTTCCTGCACCAAATCTGACACCTCCGTTGAAGGGATCTCCGCGTTGCAAAAAAAAAATTGGGGGAAATTTTAGGCTGATCGATGAACAGAAATGGATCTGCCTGATTGGCTCCTGTCACATCGATCAAAACGAAATAATATTCGGCATGAAAAGAGAGGGCATGCATATGAAAATGAACTTTTTTTCTTCTTTTCTGATTTAAGATGCAAAGGAAGGCGTGCCACACTGCCACTTGTGGGCAAAAGATGATGGGTCCATACGCTCGTCCGTCCGTCGAGTACTACCTATCGAGAAGAAGCGCCAGGCAAGCAAGCAAGCTAGCAAGCTATCGCAATGGTCCAAGAACTTTACAACGGAATGGAATTGTGTCCGGCACCATCCGTTTGGTGGTCCAATTGCGGGATGCCGGACACATGTCCGGCGTTTTTTTCCCCTCCCCCACCGACACCTCCTAAAATGTCGGACATCGAACACAGTTTTTCGTTGAAATATAAATTTTTCGATACAATTTGATATGATTCAAATACAAACTTTGATATAATTTGATATTATTCAAATACAAACTTCGATACAATTTCAAATATAAAATTGGATACATGCGATCTAAGCCCTAACCCTTCTCCTGCCTACCAGGAGCTTTGGGTTCAACCCTTGGTCAAGTGGCCGTTTCGGGCAACGATCGCTATGTGTCAACCCATGGCCGATGAGGCCGGCGACAAGCTCACCGGCCTTGTCTACCATAGAGTAAAACCAGACTCCGAGGCTTTTCCGGTGCACTGATCGAGCCACTGCTCACTTACCGGCTGAGCTGCTCATCACAATGCATCTCTAGGCAAAGAGGGTTGAAATCTCCGGCTACGTCGATATTAATAATCGACGCGGCTTGTGGAGAAACCACTGCGTTCCTAGAATATTGAAAGCCCTAAGTCTGGCCGTTATCGATATTAACGACCGGCGCAGCTCGGAGGCGGCGGTGCCTCCTCGTCGTCGGACGACTCCACAGGCGCCGGCTCGGGCGGCTCGTCGTCAGTGCGGCTGGTGGTGGTGAAGCTGTGGAGGCGGCATGCGTACTCGGATCGCACGATGACGTCCCAGTAGGACGCCTCCGCATTGAAATGAGGCACGTGGCTACGCTCCTCCTCCGTCACTGCGTCGGCGGCGTCCGAGTTCCACATCGCCCAGATGTAGTCCAGCCTCGCCTGACCGGTGAGGGGCGGCGCAACCGGGACGTTGTCCAGGTTGACCAGCCAGCCGTCCGGCCGGCTACGGTCGGCGGGCAGAGGAAGGTAGTCGTGCACGAGCTGCTCCGCCTCCTCCACCATCATGGGACGACGGTCGTCGGCCTGCGGGGGTGGGCGGGGGTGGAGAAGGCGGAGGGGGTGGTGGTGGCGGCGCCAGAGCCCTAGCCGTCGCAATCCGGATCCCCTGGATCCGGCGTAGCTCGTTGCAGCATTGGCAGTGCACCAACGATATCGCGTCAAGGCGCTGGCGCCGCTCGTGGTCCTCCGTCGTGGGCTGGTAACCTGGCCCGCGGCGGTGCATCGTAGCTATGCGACTGCAAGGAAAGGAAGAGGGCAGTGGCGGAGTGTATGAGACGAGAGGGCCGGTGGTGGCTTTTTAAAGCCGACCGAAGGAGTGGAGATGTCGTCGCCATTAACGCCAAGACGGCATGCATACCGCTGCGTGGCTCTGCGATGCTGCATCGAGGCGACGCTTCACTGCGCCGCCCACCTAGCCACTAAAATGATGCGCCGCCTAACGGCCCGTGCAACGATGCGACGACTCGGCACTAAAACGACAAGGTGCCTGCATCGCTGCCGCGTGCGGTCAGATCTCGACGCGTCATTTCGTGTGGCTGACGGACGGGTCATATCTGTCGGAGGCTCGGGCCGGACAGTTTCTGGCACCGCGAAGGCAGCCCCCAACTTTGGAGGCCCTGTTGGCGGTGCCGAACAGGTTTTGGACTGGACAAGGGCTTTGCGACCCCCCGGTGTTCCTTTTTTTTGTTTGGAACCTTAATGAAGCTTTATGAACCCTATTGCGACCCCCCCCCCCCCCCCCCCCCCCGGTGGAGATGCTCTAACACGCAACGCACGTACAGAAACAGCAAAATTCCAACCAGCTACTAGGTACGTACTAGCCAGCTTCCTGTACACGGATAAACCGAGCTATAGCGAGATGCCGTCCGACGAGAGCAGCTAGCAAAGGCGAAGACGTACGCGTACTCGTCGTCGTGTCCATCTCCGGCGTGGGGCACGCGTGGGGGGGTCGATCGTCGGAGACCGGCCGCGGCCGGCCGGAAAGCATTGTGCGTGCTGGCGAGGCAGGCAGGAGCAAATGGCCACAGCTAGATCTTGGAGAAGTTAAGGATCAGAGCTAGCATGCATAGCACGGCGGCATGACAGCGTCACGTGCGTGCCTGCTTCGCTTTAACGACGGGTCGCCATCGATCGGCGCCTAAACCCCCCTTCCATTCGATTCTCTTTCGTCCTGGCCCGCGATCATATGCGTGTGCCGGCCGGCGCTAGCTTTCGATCTCTTCACCGAACGTCGTAGATCGATGCATGGTGGATAGGGGCCCTGATTCGATTTCTCCTTCTTCTTTCCTGTATGTATAGTGAAATATCTAGTGATACAACCACTTAGGTGCTACAATGCTCAAATCAATTTTAAAATTTTCAAAAAAATCTATCAAAAAATGTGTGTATTGACACGATATGTTTATACTAGTTCCAAAAATTTCAGCCACAAATTCAAAATGAACATTGAGAAACAAAAAAGACAAATCTGCTATGAATAGTGCCATGGCACTATTCATAGCAGATTTGTCTTTTTTGTTTCTCAATGTTCATTTTGAATTTGTGGCTGAAATTTTTGGACGTAGTATAAACATATTGTGTCAACACACATATTTTTTGGTAGATTTTTTTGAAACTTTTAAAAATGATTTGAGCATTGTAGCACCTAAATCTTGTATCACTAGAATCCGTCGATCGATTGCAACGGTAGTACGGAGTAATAAGGAAGCATTAAGTATCAATGGCAGATCTCCTCCGCCCCTCTGGTTTCAGTTCAGATGCATGCAACAAGGACGTTGGTAAGAAGAACAGCATGGGTTCAGAATGAGAATGGACATGCCCTGATGCCCATGCTAGTGGTAAGATAGTATTATCTCAAATTCCCAGTGGGGACATAGATACAGTAGTTCTGGTTCTAGCAGTAGCAGTGGATCAGAAGCTTCTTAATCTCCAATAATTCGATGACATCAGACCACGTGACCGATCCAGTTCTCTGCCAAATGCATGCACTCTATACAAAGACTACTGGCCGATTACTCTTAAATTCAGGTAATGATCGATCGTTAGGTCTTTAATTTGGTCTGAACTAACAATGCCGCAAACGCAATCTCGATCTCATCTTCTTCCCACGAAGACGAGAACCAATCGTGAACTACCTAACAGCCGGAAACAACGTGGATAAGCGTGCAGCCCGTCCCGTCGATCAAACACGCCATGTGCACGCACACACCCACAAATTAATCCACTGCTAGAACACCAGTGCACGCACGTACTCCTCGATCAATAATTCGCCACAAATTAGCTTTCATTGTACGGGCAAGATCGATCACTAGCTATCTTATCCCACGGCTCGGATCGACAGGGAAAATAAGACGTCGACCCGTGGTTAGCTAGCTACTACTCCCTCCGTTCCAAATTAGTTATCTTCTATTTGTCAAAAAGTGGATGTATCTATATTTGTAACATGTCTAGATACATCCACTTTTTGATAAATACTCCCTCCGTCCAAAAATAAGTGTCTCAAATTTGACAAAAAGTGGATGTATCTATATATAAAATATGTCTAGATACATCCATTTTTAAGCAAACTTGAGACACTTATTTTGGACGGAGGGAGTAGAAGACAACTAATTTGGAACGGAGGGAGTAAATCGCTACGCAGAGAAGTGCCTCGATCGCTCACTGCACAAGGCAACAAAGGTAAACTGATAGAATCGTACGTTTGATCATGTACCCGTGGCTTATCGATGTTTCGGTGATCCTGACATGCACGAACCTGCTTGTCATTGTCAAAGCATGTCGTAAGCTCAAAGAAGTTTCTGGTATATATACAAATAAGAAATGGGAAATGGAAGCTAGCTTGTGATAATCTAGCTAGTGGTGTTTGATGTGGAGATCAACATTTCCCATGACGGCACTAGCTAGTGCTGTTGAACAGAGACCATGACGGCAACTTTGAGGAGTAATGGGGTGTGGAGACCGACACATGATGAACGAGAAAAGAACCCTTCTTCCACCCGGCACCACTCCTAGTGGTCCTTCCTACGTGCCCCTGGACCTCAGCCACCCCATTGGCCATGGTACTATAGAGATCTCAATTCCTGCTATGAAAGAGTCCTGAGAATATCAAGGCATGGGGGTGCAGATCATTATCGAAAGCTAGCTGAAGTAACAATTTAAACTGCCAATATCTTGCTTTTAATACTGTTGAAATTATGTTGAATACGTGTATAGACTATAGTTAGATTTTGATTAAACAGTAGGTTAGGTGTTAGAGTCGAACTTTGGCCGGTGATCTGAGCCTATTATTATATAAAGGCATCATGGATAGTCAAAATAGACTAGACACAATCTGGTAAGTTAGACATGAGGTTACAAATAGGTTGATCGGGTGCCCGCGACAGGGTGACTGAACCAGCGTGGTGATCGTGATGTGTTAGTTGGTCTCGGTGGGCTAATCGTTGGTTATACTATGTTGGTTAGTACGTGGAGAGGAGCACCCGTTAAGCTTGTCTCAGAATGTAGCCATTGATCGCTGAACCTCGTAACATATATCGTCTCCAATCTACTATCTGTAATGATGTGATCACGCATAATGCTTATAGAATTAACAGGACGACTATCTAACTCTTTACTCTAATGTCTAGGTTCATGAATTAGAAGTGCTTTTGTCACCTTGTTTAAGATTTCTTTGTAGGCTGGTGTAGACGTGTAGTTACTCATGTTTAGTCCCATCTTGCTTACTGGAGGAGTCCATAAGGGAGAGTTTCTCCCCTCCTTCAGTCTGAACTTTGAAATGGAGTGGGCTCTCCGCTTATAGCTGGATCGTGTGTGCATAAACGTCTAAACGTATGCCCGCCCAGTGTTGTGGTGGACCTGAGTAGACTCTAACACCTTGCTTAGTTGCTTGCACATATTTCTTACAATAACAACGCATGTGTACAACCTAGTCAGTACAACTTGAGTTGTATACAAGCAGCACGGATGGAACTATGTAGAAATCCATTGTCCGGTCACGTTCAGCTGATGCAAGGGACACCCGGGCAGATCCAAACAGGCAAATTAACGACGAGTTCGATCAGACTCCTGCACGATACACAGCGCAACAACGACCATCCAACCTCTTTAAGCTCCCGTTCCCTGCTATATATCCACATGAGAAGTGAAGCCCCTTTGCTTAAGAGAAAAGCATCACCGCACCAACTTGGCAAGCACCGCGAGCTAGCTAGGTTCTACCTCACTCGCCAATGCCGTCTTTTATCGACGGCCCCAGTCTCCGGTCGCTGCTCCGGCCGTCCACCAACGGGCGCCGCTCGAAGATCTCGGACAGCGCTGGCGGCGGCGGCGGCGGAGGAGGAGGCGGCGGCCATGGAGGGATCTTCAAGATGTTCAAGCTCATGCCGATGCTGTCGTCCGGGTGCAAGATGGTGGCGCTTCTTGGCAAGCACAACAGGGCCCTCCTCGCCGACCACGCCACGACGGTCACGCTGTTCGGGCACCGCCGCGGCCGCGTGAGCCTGGCCATCCACGAGGACACCCGCGCGCCGCCGGTGTTCCTCATCGAGCTTCCCATGCTGACGAGCGCGCTGCACAAGGAGATCGCGTCCGGGGTGGTGAAGCTGGCGCTGGAGAGCGACACCCGCAGCGCGCGCCGCCGGCTCGTGGAAGAGTACGTCTGGGCCGTCTTCTGCAACGGACGCAAGGCCGGCTACTCCATCCGGCGGAAGGAGGCCTCCGACGACGAGCTCCACGTGATGCGCCTGCTGCGCGGCGTCTCCATGGGCGCCGGCGTGCTGCCTGCCGCCCCCGAGAAAGAGGGTGGCGTGCCCGCCGGGCCGGACGGGGAGCTCACGTATGTGCGCGCCCGCGTCGAGCGTGTCGTCGGGTCCAAGGACTCGGAGGCGTTCTACATGATCAATCCCCACGAGGGCGGCGTCGGAGGCGACGGTGGCGGTGGCGACGACGGCAGCTCGCCGGAGCTAAGCATTTTCCTAGTGAGGATGAAATGAGTATAAAGTAATTAAAGACGAGTAATTCATCTTACATATATACTACTACCATTTTCCTACTCTTTCTGGGATTTGGATTTGGATACCCTCTTCTTGTGTGCAGAACTGCAGATTAGAGGTGTGTTCGAAAAAATACTTGAACATAGAGAGTATAATTTAGCAAGTTGCATGTATACCTCCATGCCAGACACTTAATTTTGCATGTCGTATAGTGATCGAATTCACGTTGCAAGTTATATATTCTTAGCTTAATGTTATTTTGGCAATTCCAGTTTTTACTTAAAACTGTACATAGTATGGCAAAATTATTTTCCCTGCGCAGAAAGTATTGGGCAGAGATATGTGATGGATCATGTACATAGTACTAAAATGGATTTAATTAGGACGTACCATGATCGATCATCTCTAAAGTGATGCATGTACAAGCTGGTAGAAACAATGGTTAGACTTCCCCTCTCCATCTTTGACACTTAGCACAATGACCATGAATAATGCAACCATTTTCTTTTGTCTGTGTGCTTATTGTTATGCAGAAGCCCAGGTTGATTTTTATGCACTTGTATCGGATTGATATGATGTACGATAAATTCCAATGAAGCTTCTTATCAGGGGAAATGAACTTGTGGCACCAGCCACACCAACCTAGGATTGCCCCTGTCTATTCGCATCCATCATATGTTTAATATGAGGAATCACACCACAATATCTGAACTCGGGTTTATATCTAAGTTACTCATTGTTCTGGTAACTGAACTATTGGGGTATGCTAACTGTAATAAGGACTTCTGGCCCCAAGCGTGAGTGTGATGTACTCAACCTTGAAGTTTTTATGTGCGGCAAGAACAAGTAGATATCGATCAGCATCGATCCAGCATGACAGATCGATGCATCGCCCTTGGTCCTGAAACCGAAAGGCAATCACATCTTCAGGACGTGGGGCTGTTCATCTTTCAAGATGCATGGGCAACCTATGTGTCTAGTGTAGTCCATGCTTGCATGCATGCTGGGCCACAATGCACGATCTTCGTTAATGAGAATGTCTATGATGAACTACTGTTAGTCTGTTAGTGTTCGATTGGTGGTAAGAGCTAGGTGTCCAGCATTAACTTTCCAGCTTGGTTTGGTACCAGTGGCGGAGCTAGCGATATGGCAAGCTCTGTTTGGTACTACCTTCCGGCCTCTCTGTGGGCATGCATCATATCAGGTCACCAAACAAAAAAGATAGTCAAGTATATTTGTTCGTCTCTCAACTGTTTGTACAGTTCACTTTTACTCTCTTAATTATTTTCATATATCCTATCTTTCTCATCTTTTGAAATCAGACAAAGTTGGTCCCATACCCAACCAGAGATAGTTTCCTACTTGCCACATGGCCCTCCATGCCATCTGCTTCTTCCCCTTCTAGTTTTGTTTGCATCCCCACTCGGTGCTCTTCTACACTATTTGGTTAGGCTTTGGCTTTGGCTTTTGGCTTTGGCTTATAAGCCCAAAAAGCATCTAAATAGGTGCTTTTGGCTTTTAGCTTTTGACTTATATTTTACTATGGTATAAGCCAAAAGCCAAAAGACAAAAGCACCTATTTAGGTGCTTTTTGGGCTTATAAGCCAAACCCAAAAGCCAAAGCCAAAGCCTAACCAAACACTATGGCGAACTCGAGCTCCCCATCACATCATGTGTCTTTCTATTTGTTCTTTTTTTGTGGGTTTCTTGATTTGTATATTGGCGTGGTAAATTCGTATGCCCTAACATGGAAATACAATAATTTGGGTCCAACTACATCATGTGTCTCCCTATTTGTTCTATGTTTTTTTTGTGGATTTCTTAATTTGTATGTTGTTGTGGTAAATTCATATGTACTAACCATATGCAAATTCGGGCCCCATCACATCATGTCTTGTCATGTTTGTTCGGTTTCTTAATTTTTATGTAGGCGTGGTAAATTCGTATGTGCTAACCTGTCTTCGTGTAGATGCCAACAAAAATGTGATAAACATAGCCGACTAAATTCTTTTTCTTTTGAAAAACTTGTTATTTCTTGAAGACATCCCAAATTGTCTTTCTTTCCCAACCCCCTTCTTCTTTGATCGCTCCCTAATCGCCATCCTCTAGTCATCTCTCCTCCCCAAACATTGTCTTCCGACATCTCGAGCTTTAACTGCCATGACAACTTATTAATTGATCTTGTCATTTTGTCCATGATCTTGTGAGAACCATTATGTCCTTGTCGGGTTTTCAAACAACTGATGGTCAATTAAAAAGCAGTCATTTGGCAAATTTTGTTCTCACTCTTATTTTTGACTCCGTTGAGCTATAGTAGTAATAGCTAAATATCAGTGTGTGATGCAACTATTACTGATGTACTATGTCAGACTGGCAATGTCGGCACTTCCCGCGCTTAACATTATGCCTCTGGTTCTATCTTTGGCTATGTACTATGTCAGACTCCAACCTTTTGTTCTATCTTTGCCTAAAGCAAAACGGAAAGTTTTTTAGATTTCTATGTTAGTCACAAAAAATGCGACAACCTTGATTTTGTTAAAAAATCCAGGTGATATTCGTTTTTGTTTACCACAAGGTAATTTTATGTCAGTTGTGATACTTTACTTTTAGCACACAAAATATATATTCCTCGTGTTTGCATGGGAAGCTAAACTTTTTTAACACATAAAACTTGGTGATCTGTCCATATAGTTAGCATGAAAAATATGAATATTTCATGTGATATATAATTATATATGAACATTTTCTATATAGAGTTGAACAAAGTTCACAAACTATATAAAAAAAGTTTTGAAGAACATATCTGCAGATTTTAAATATTTCTCTTCACTATTTTGAAGTGGTGCTTCATTAATTTGCTTTTATTCTCGAATATAGAAACAAAAAAAGGTAGGCCAAAAATTTGTGAGCGCATGAAGCTCCCCGTAGGCGGTGGCTAGGGGGTGTGGTTTTTGTCCTTCTATGCTACCATACTACCAATACCTTCACACAATTTTCGTTTCCACATACACTATAAAAAAAATGGAGACCATCCCTCACTAGGTCATAGTTTTTTCCCTCCTCAATGAGGAAGGCTACACCGGTGAGCAGCAAGGGAGGTGTGACATAGAGTTGGTATGGCAGGGTGAGGCCACTAGGTGGTGGTGCTACCCGGCTGACCAAGCAACATTCATGTGCGGAACAAGGATCCTAGAAGAGTGGTGACACCGAGTGGAATGGGAGGTCGATGTTGAATGGGTCGTGTCAGTAGCGGTTCGATAATGTGGTGTTTGCGGGTGAGGACGGGGAAGCGTGATGTGGTGGGACAATGGAGGTGCGCCATGGCAGCGTTGTCTTCCCGGAGGAGGATTTAACGACTGCTGAAAACAACGTAAGCAGCCGGGATTGGCTGGCATGAGACCTGAAATTTAGCGCACCAAACAAATCTGGCTATTGGGAGTGACTGTTTGACACCCTACAAATGGCAATTTTTTCATGTCCAATAAAAACATTAGGTATTAATGTGAGATTGTTAGACTCCTAGAGCATGAAACAATAACTTTTAACAGTTTATTTCGATTACTGGTTTGTTGGAGATGCTCTAATTGTGGGGAATAGTTAGATTTCTTGACTAATTCTTATCCTGAGAGGGAAGTTTTCTCTGCACTTCCCTTATTTCCTCTATATATTCGGCTAGCCCACTAACAACTACAAATTATTGTTTGTGTGTGTTGTAATTATATATTGCTTTATACTTCTCGTATATTTTTGGTTTCCCATTTTATTTTTACTTATGATTTTTATATTGCTAATTTTATTTCTCTTCATTTTCTTGGTTTTAATTATTTTAATTCATGTTATAAATTTTTTTTATATAGTTTATGAGTACATCCGCTAATGACATTTTATGATGAACTTTACATGCAATAGATTTGTTCTCACATGTGTTAATAATTTATTTTGATATCATTTTAATTTCAAACAAGGTAAAGTGAAATACTCCGTATAACACAAAGAATTTTATCATGTATGTCTATAGTACATGATTTTACATGATATTTTCGTCTCAAAACGATTCATGGCCAACTCACTTGAAAGGATCTTTTGCCTTGTTTGAGAGTATCTTTGCTTCTTCTACGCCGTCCTAGAGACTAAATTAGGACCATCAGAGTCACATTTTCATGCTCAATATTTTAAACGAGTTATGTTAGTTTTTCTTGAATTGATGGCATATTTAATGGATTAAGGAACATAATTCAATGATTTTTTTTCATGCAAACCAATTTTTTCTCAAATCTCCTTCAGAAGGATGACGAACATTTTATTGATATATATAATACATGAAATTTGAGATACATGAACACATTTCGTTGATGTTGGAACACGTTCGTCGAATATCCTTTTTATCTTTGTGGAAAATCTTTTAAGTTTTTTAGACATTCCATTTAAAGTAATGGACAATATTCATAGATAGAGCAGAACATTTTATATCGTGCGGCAATTATTAGAAGTTGGGTGAGCAATTCCTTTGATATACACGGGTATTTTCCTAGAATTGTTTTTAGAGGATAAAAATGTTTTTGAAGAATAAAATTCTTACATATGGATCAATTTATCGGTTGAAATATATGAGATTTGGTACATGGCACAAACATTTCATTTGATATACATGAATACCTTTTATAGAGATGGGAACATAGTTTCACAATTAGGTTTTGCCATGCAATATGTTATAATGTTTTAAAATTGAGAAAGATATACTTGGACCTGCTCTTTGGGGAGGCTGTTTGCATCCAACGTCTCTCCCTCTAAACGGGCGACATGCTCGCTCTTTAAGAGTTGAGAGCTAGGCGCTATCGGAATAGGAGATTCCTTGAAAAGTTGCCCATCTCTTCCGGTCTAAAGATGGATAGTTGGGAGCCTTCATTGTCGTGGTATTGTAGAATCTAGCCTCGGCAGGGGTGCAATCGAGCTAGGTAGAGAGAGGGGTTTTGGAGACGTGGGGTATTCCGGCAACGGGATAGGCACAAGTTTACCCAGCTTCGGATCACACGACGGTGGTGTGATCCTACGTGCTGCTATAAATCACTATAAGGCAATATCGCCGGGTTACAGTGATAGATCTCGCCGAGACAGAGGTTCTCGCCGAGATTGCTATGTCTAAGCTGGATCGTATTGAGTCGTGCCCTTAGGCGTCCCATAGGTCGGCTTATAAAGGCGTCCATCCTAGGGCTTACAGGAGGAAACCTACCGACTAAGTCAGAGAGTTCTAATCTAATCCGGCTTGGGCCTTGCCTTGTGGGCTAAGTCTTCCGCAATGCTGGCCACCTTCTGGAACCTTCCCTTAGCCGGATGGGCCTCCTGTGCTTCATCATACTGGGCCGCCCGGTAAGCCGGATTCGGCTTACCACCACTATGGGCCACCCTGGTATGCTGGCTTTACTTCACATCTGTGAGGGTACCTGTTCGGCATAACCCCAACAGTAGCCCCCGGCCTAACCCCAACAGTAGCCCCCGGAAAGCTTCAAGTACTTGCACGGTTGGCTTTATTCTCCCGACAAAGCACTGTCCGAGAAACTCTTCATCCGTCTTCAGTCTTGGAGCATTCCCTGAAACCTGCAATCATGCCGAACTTGTTTGTTGATCTCAACGTGCCGGCTTGTTATGCCAGAAAAACACTTGAGTGCGTTTTGACACGCGTCTATCGATTTGACGGCTCTGTCAGACCCGACAGAGTTAGTGGAGGAGCATCTTTGAATGTAGGGGCTAACTCCGTTTTCCCCGCGCGAGAATCGAGGCGTCGGGGGGAAGAAATCCTCTCGCAACGGCTTGATTTGTGACGTGTGGCGGAAATCTCGGCTCCCGACCGTTGCGAGAATCTCAGCGCACCCGCTATAAAAGCTGGCCTCTTCGCCTTCGCCGCGGCCACGCATCCATTCGCAACCCTAGCGCATCTCTTCCCCAGATCTCATCTCCTCCTGAGCTCTAACTCATCCATCACTCCTCCGAGATCCATGGCATCCGTCGCCCCGAGCTCTCCCGTCATCGACGCTACGCCTCTCGACTCGGCGCTGCCGATGGGTGGCTCGGTTTCCGCTGCCACCGTCACCGGCTCCTCGCCATCCGCCGCTCCCGCTGCATCTTCTCCTCCTCCGGCACCCCCTCTTCCGCCGCAGTCCCTGGACACGATGAGGTTGCTCTAGCCAGAGCTGCAGCCGAAGCCGCGGCTATGGTGGCTTCGGCTTCTGCAGCCGCCGCCGACGTGGTCGAAGAGACTCGGGCCACCGAAGAAGAAGAGGATGAGGAATCCGGCGACAATGCAGGCGCCACCAACAACCCGACCCACAACTGGGCTTGCTCAGTGGTGGATGATGTCGAGCTGACGGGAATGGTGGCTGATGGGGCCATTCTTCCATCTTCATAGTTGGCTTCGACTTGGCGATCCTCCTTTGGCGACCTGTCCCCAACTCCAATCAAGGATGAACGGGTACTTCTTTCCTCTCAAGTCGTCAGAGGGTTCTCTTTGCCGCCCTCGGCTTTCTTGATAGAGATACTGGACCATTATGGTCTCCAGCTTCATAACATCACCCCCAACAGCCTCCTCTACATATCCGGCTTCGTAGCGCTGTTCGAAGGCTATTTAGGATTAGCTCCTAGGTTAGACTTCTTTCAGTATTGCTTCGGAGTCAAGAGGCGGACAGTTCAGAAAGAACTGTTGGTTGCCGGCTCCATCAGCTTCAATTGCCGCTGGGACATAGATTGATACCCTCAGGTGCCAATCGTGGATTCGGCTAAGGGGTGGGCGTCCACCTTCTTCTACTGCAAGGACGTAGTGCCTCCAAACAGGCTGCAGGGACTTGCTCCTTTTGAAGATAGGGCCGCAACGGAACTCCCCTCATGGAAGAAGAAGCCGGGAGCAAGAATGCCGGTGGAGCTTGCCGCCATCAAGGCCAGGATCACAGAGCTGACCTCCGACGCTCCTCCCCTAACTGGGGAGGACACAATAATCTGCTGGATGAAGAGACGGATCCAGCCCCTCCAACATCATGCTCGTCTTTTATGCGAGTACACGGGCGACTCTAATCCCATGCGGATCAGTGAAAAGAACCTGGAGCAAGACCTCTTTGAGGCTCGCTTCAACAAGCTTATCAAAGCCCGGCCTGGCGAGGGCCGGCAATATAAAGAATCGCTGCCGATGTTTACGGCATCGAACCCTCCCCCAAAGGTATTTTGTCGAACCAAAGTTCAATTCTTTGAAGGATTCGAGTTCACCTTTAACAAACTAACATGCAATATGTCAGATTCACGGAGTTTGCGCCGCTCATCCTGCTGGCAAACCATCGTCCAGCAAGGCGTCTACGCGACCCATCTCCTTTTCTTTGGCTACTGCAGAGAGCCGGAAGAGGAAAAGCCAGTCTACTACGATTGGCGTTAAGTCATCCGAGGATGACGACGCTCTCGCTGGGCTCAACATCCCCAGCAAGAAGTAAGTCGGCTTAAAACATCTCTTCTTTGCTCTGCAATATTGCCGGATTTGCTAAGCTTGATCCTTTACCTTTGCAGGATAAAGAAGGGCGCACCTTTGAAACAAAAGGTGTGTGCCACGCGGAAGAAAACTTCTCCTGTTGTCGCTCCTGCTACTCCTTCGGTCCCAAAGCCGAATCCAGTTGAGGAGAGCACCCACACCATGGCGGCAGGCCCTACTCTGGGAAGAGCCGGGATTACCCCTCCCCACCAATGGACGGAGATGACGGGAAAGGTGACATCACCTCCTTCCCCACCAATGGCTGAAGCTCCGGCTAATGATGCCCCGTCCTTTCCTCCGATTAAAGCGGAGGCCTTTGATGACGAGGGACGCATCAAGCCGGAGTTCATGAGTTCATGCGTGCACCTCGGCTTCCCCGGAAGAAAGGAACAACTGTCCGGTATGATGAGCCGGACCAGACCAAGGCCTATGACACCTTTGATGTCATAGAGATCCTTGAAGATCAGCAGAATTACTTTGCTGAAAGCTTCGAAGCCGGCATGACGCTTCTCCGCGAACACTACTAGGTAAATAACTTCCCCAGTAGCCCCCGAGCACTTTGTCGGGTTAAGTTTTACACACTAGCCGACATAGTGGTCCGAGATAATGCGTATGCATATGCTTAGCCCCCTAGCGATGAAATGTCATCCTGTAGCTAGTCTTTGCTCTTCAATGTAGCTTTAGGCTTTTAGCGCCTCCTTACGCAGATCCATCGCCAAATTGGTGCTGAAACGATCAACTTTTTGGGTGTGCGAAATCAGGAGATGCGCCGGCTAAAAACGGAGCTGGCAAACAAGGACGCCATCATCACCGGCTTTGAGGCGGATCGCATCCAGTACCAAGGTATGAATGCCGAAATCTTAACTTTAAATGACAGGCTTATTTTTATACTGCTGACATTTTGTCCTGCAGATGCCATCATAAAAGCCAAGGAGTTTGCCGAGAGCGCACGCATCCTTGACCGGCTCCGCGACGAAAACATTGAGCTGAAAAAGCTTAATCAATCCATGTCGATGGAGCTAGAGACGGCCAAGAAGGGCCTTGTGAAAGCCGAACAAATCCTGGAGACGGAGAGGCAGAATCACAAAGATGCCCTTCGTGAAGTCCAGGACCGGCTTGACAAACGCCTTGATGAATCGTTGGCAATCGACAATCAGCTTTTGAGTAAGTTTTACTTAAAAACCCAAATTCATTGCTTTCTGTCTTTGCCATTTTATAACTGAACTTCGCCTTTTACAGCTCCGGCGGGTTATGGCCATGAGCTGACAGAGGAAAACTGGCTTGACCGGATTTTGGAAGTAGGGGAACTCCTCCCAAAGATTCTTTCTTCGGGAAAGAAGCTTGCCGAGAAATTCTTTCCCGGCAACCCCGAGCCAGTGACGGATCTTGGAAGCTTGGCAACCGAACTGGACGATGCAACGTCGTCCTTTGAAGAACGGCTTCGATCCAGCGCTCGTGGAGGTGCCAAGACGGCTTTGGGCCTAATGATGGCACATCACCCGGAGGCAGAGGCTTGGCGTGTCGCATCCGGCTTTCCCCTTGAAAAAGAGGACGGCTCTCCGCTAGACACCCAAGACCGGAAGAAAATCTTGCACTCCGTCTCCGGTTATGCCAGCAAGATCGCCAACATGGTTTCGCTTACCACATTCTTCAGGGAGGTGCCGTACCCGCCAACTCCCACCCAATCTGATGACGAAGGTGAAGAGGCGGACAAATCTGCATGAACCGAATTTGCTCCTTGAGCCGGCCATCCCGGAAAATGTAATTTGTACGATGTAAAGCCGTCCAAACAATTTATATGTCTAGAAACAACTAAGTCTTTTTGCTGTATGTAATCAACTTTTTTATTTGCAAAATTATAATTTTTATGCCTCAGTTATTCTGGCCTTGACACCTTAGCCTTTAAGCGCCGGCAAACCTATTGCGAAGCAAACTTGCTGAGTAACAGGGTACACAATGACCAATCTGCTTAGACCCAGAACAGGTGCCGCCTTTCGGTGCCGAAACGCTTTGAAGCAACCCGGCGCAAAAAGTTATCAGACAAACATTAATTTGGCAAAACGTTGTTTTTCATCACCTTAAGGCGGATTCAACATGAAAGACAGTTTACCAACAAGCAACACAGGCAATTTCGGGTAACAGATGATAACATTAAGATCATTGGGAAATAAAAGATGGTACAGATTCTCGAATTTCACATGACAGAAGCCAATTTTTATTTTATGATCACATTGACATGGTTACAATAGAATTTGCTAAGTGTAAAAGGGACGTAGCTAAGCGATATTCCACGGACGTTTCGTCTCATCTAAGTCGTCATCTACAAGCCTTGTCCTCTTGCGACCTTTCTTCCTAGGATTTTTCTTTGAATCCCTTAAGTCGAGGAGATAGTATGACCCGTTTTTTAGTGCTTTACTGATAACAAAAGGTCCTTCCCATGGAGGGGATAACTTGTGCTGCCGGCTTTGCACAGGCCGAAGCACTAAGTCGTCTTCTCGAAAAGATCGATTCTGCACTCTACGGCTCTGATAGCGATGTAGATCTTGCTGATAGATGGCGGATCGTTGGAGAGCTAACTCTCTTTCTTCTTCGAGGATATCTAAGCCGTCTTGACGTGCTTCTTCTGCGTCTTTCTCGACGTAGGCTGCGACTCGAGGCGAATCGTGGATCATGTTGGTTGGCAGTACTGCTTCGGCTCCGTAAACGAGGAAGAAAGGAGTGAAGCCGGTTGACCTGTTTGTGGTAGTACGAATACTCCATAGGATAGCCGGCAATTCATCTACCCACGCGCCAGCTGCTCGATGCAAAGGAGTTTCAAGCCTCGGCTTGATACCCTGCAGAATTATGCCGTTAGTGCGTTCTACCTGTCCATTGGATTGCGGATGCGCCACCGATGCCACATCGAGCCGAATTTTTGATCGGCTGCAAAACTTCGATAGCTCACCGACAGCAAAGTTTGTGCCATTGTCAGTGATAATGCTATGCGGTATGCCGAATCGAGTTGTTATCTCAACGATGAACTGTGTAGTTGTAGCTCCGTCGAGCTTCTTGATGGGCTTTTCCTCCACCCACTTCGTGAATTTGTCGACCGCTAACAGCAGATGCGTTAAGCCTCCTCTTGCAGTATTGAAAGTCCCACCATGTCGAGCCCCCAGACCACGAACGGCCAGGTTATAGGGATCGTACGGAGCTCCTGAGCTGGCAAGTGAACCTGCTTTGCATAGCGCTGACATCCTTCACAAGTTTTGACGATGTTGATAGCATCCTCCTTAGACGCCGGCCAGAATAAACCGTGCCGAAACGCCTTAGCGACCAACGCCTTTGCCGCCACGTGATGCCCACATTCGCCGGAGTGGATTTCCTCAAGGATTTGCCGCCCTTCCTCTGGAGACGCATCTTTGGAAGATGCCGGATGTGCTCCTCTTGTAAAGTTGTCCGTTAATGATTGTATACGCCTTTGCTCGACGTTCAATTTGACAACTTAACACTTCATCGTCGCTAGGCAGTTTTTTATTAATCAGGAAATCAATGTATGGCATGGTCCAATCTGGGGTTACCAGCATACTTGAACTGATTCTGCCGACAATGGATAATATTCGTCGCCACCTTTGATGGACGGCTTATGCAGGTGATGAAGAAATACATCTGGAGGCACCTCCCTCTTCTTGGAGCCTATCTGGGCCAAAGCGTCAGCAACTTCATTGTCGTCTCTGGAGATATGTCGGACCTCTAAGCCGGAAAAACATCGGCCGAACTCGTCGACTGTTCTCCTGTATTCCGCCATTGTGGGGCTTTTTGTGTCCCAACATCCGTCAATCTGCTGTGCAGCAAGATCCGAGTCTCCATAGCAGAGGATACATTTCACTCCCAACTCCTTAGCCATATGAAGGCCATGGAGGAGAGCTTCGTACTCTGCTACATTGTTGGTATCGTTGAAGTGAATTCGGAGGACATAGCTGAGTTTGTCACCCTTAGGTGACTTTAGCACTACTCCAGCCCCCGAGCCCTCCTTCATCTTTGAGCCGTCAAAATGCATTGTCCATTACTGAGAATCCGGCAAAGGAGTGCTCTCCATCGCTTCTGTCAAGTCTGCAACAAAGTCGGCTAGAACTTGAGATTTGATGGAAGTCCTTGGCTTGTACTGGATGTCAAAAGCTGCTAACTCAATGCCCCATTTTGCGACTCGGCCTGTTGCAGCGGCATTATTGATGATTTCCCTCAATGGAGCTTTACTGACCACCGTGATTGTGTGATCATGGAAGTAATGTCATAGTTTTCTGGCGGTGAAGAATACACCGTAGGCTAACTTCTGGTAGTGGGGGTAGCGCTGCTTCGAATCTGAGAACACCTCGCTAATGAAATAGACGGGGCGCTGATCCGGCCATTGCTTCCCTTCCTCCAGGCGCTCCACTACAATGACGACACTTATCACAAAATTGGTGGCCGACATGTAGAGCAGAAGCGGCTCTCTTTCCCTTGGAGCTGCCAAGATCGGAGCATGTGTCAATGTATACTTCAGCTGCGTCAAAGCTGCCTCTGCTTCCTCCGTCCAAACAAAGTTGTCCGACTTTTTGAGGAGCTTGTATAATGGCAATGCTATGTCACCAAGCCGGCTAATGAATCGGCTTATACCCGCGGCAGAACCCGTAAGCCGCTGAATGTCCTTCAGACAAGTCGGCCTATCGATGTTCTGAATCGCCTTTATCTTTTTCGGGTTAACTTCAATTCCTCTTTGAGAAACAATGAAGCCCAGAAGCTTGTCTGCGGGAACTACGAAGACGCATTTTGCTGTATTAAGCTTCATCTGGTACTCCCTTAGATTTGCAAAGGTTTCCGAGAGATCGACGATGAGGTCGCCATGCTTCTTCGACATGACCGCGATGTCGTCGACATAGACGTGAACATTGCGGCCAATTTGCTTGTCCAAACACCGCTGCATACACCTTTGGCAAGTAGCACCGGCGTTCTTTAAGCCGAAAGGCATTGTGACATAGCAGTAATTGCCATATGGCGTGGTGAAGGATGTCTTGATTTGATCTGACTCCTTCATCTTTATCTGACGGTAACCCGAATAAGCGTCCAGAAAACATAGCATCTCAGAGCCGGCAGTTGAATCAATGACCTGATCGATACGCGGTAAAGCGAACGGATCTTTAGGACAGGCTTATTTAAGCCAGTGAAATCAATGCGCATACGTAGCTCAGAGGTGTTTTTCTTAGGGACAAGCACAGGATTTTCCAACCAATCAGTGTGGACAACTTCATGGATGAATTTGGCGGCAGTAAGCCTTAGGATCTCCTTTCCAACCGCCTTGCGCTTCTCATTTCCAAGCCGTCGGGGGCCTTGTTTTACCGACTTTGCGTCCTTATTGACCTTTAAGGAGTGCTCGGCAAGTTTCCTCGGGACACATGTCAGATGGTGACCAAGCAAAGATATCCCGGTTCTCACGGAGAAACTTGACGAGCTCGCCTTCCTACTTGTCGTCGAGACCGGCACCGATGATGGCCTACTTTGTCGGATCATCCTTTGAGAGCTTGATTTTCTTGGTGTCATCCTTCGGTTTGAAGCTCGAGTCGACTTTAGAGGACGGCTTTTCAGTTGCCAGCATCTCATTAGGACTCATTGTCTTCTTGAGATCCTCCAATTCTTCCTTGCAGATTTGTTCTTCAGTATGGACGGCATTGGTGGCTTCACATTCCTTTGCTTTCTTGAAGTCTCCCTTTACTGTGATGATTCCATTGGGTCCCGGCATTTTCAGCTTGCTATATATGTAGCAGGGCCGAGCCATAAATTTGGCGAAAGCCGGACGTCCAAAGATTGCATGATATGCACTTTTAAATGGCACCACCACAAAGGAGACATCCTCAGTCCGAAAATTATCAGCTCCGCCAAAAGTGACCTTCAGGGTGATTTGTCCCATCGAAGAGGCTTGTCGTCCCGGCACAATCCCATGAAACTTCACGGTGTTGTGGGTGAGTTGTGACTCGGAGAGACGCATCCTCTTCAATGTTGCGGCATAGAGTATGTTGATACTGTTTCCTCCATCCATGAGCACCTTTGTCAACTTGTATTTGTCGACTATAGGGCTGACGACTAAAGCGTATGTGCGCTTTGCAGGAACTCTGTCCGGATGATCGCTGCGATCCCACGTGATGGGTGTGTCAGACCAATCCAAATACTGTGGCACCGCAGGCACCGTAGCATTAAGTTCTCGCCAAGCCGCTTTTTCTTTGCGAGACGAATCTGTTGCCAGGTTGATGATGAGGCTCTCAGCATGCTTAGGGAAGTTGCTGCTTTTTCCTTCTTTGGAGGTTGCACCATCAGATTCCTAGGCAGCTTCCTCCTTCTCTTTGTCGTCCTTCCTGGATTTACGTTTATTTCTTGATTTGCCGGCTTTGGGGTCCTTGGCGATGTCGCGATTAATGTGACATTGCTGGAGCGTGTGGGAGCTTGTCCCATCTGGCCTGAGATGATGAACACCAAGGTTGTGCTTAATGTCGTTGTACTTCACCATTGGCGGCCGGGACGATTGGTTGATTGCCGGCCTTTTGTTCTGCCACTTTCTGTTGCCTGCGCCGCCTTTACTAAAGGTAGCAGCAACTTCGTGTGAAGGGCCGGCTTGGTCTTCAATCTTCTTTTTCACGGACTCGCGTCAGCGGTTTTCGGCATCCTCCCTGTTGTCATCATCCGCTGCGGCGTATTTGTTTGCACAAGCAAGCAAGCCGCCCAAGGTCTCCGACTCGTCGCTATAGATCATGAAGCGGAAAGTCGTCCCTTTCCTCAGGGATTGCTTGAAGGCATGGATTCCTGTGTCTCTGATACGCCTTCGCAAGTGATGCATATAAAATGCATACATGAACTTTGCACTATAATACTTATATTCCATTCATATTTGCATCATATAAGGGGTATATTATTGTTATTTAATGATTTTTGGTAATTAATAATGATTTCCCCTTTTTATGTAATTAATCCTGCGCAGGCAGAAAACCCCTATTTCTTTCCTTATTTATTTCAGGGTCTTAACGACGTCATAATGAGCTGCAAATTTACGGGGATCATTATTTTGGAAGGAGGAAGACCTAGGAGCGAAGGAAGCAAGCAAACGGAGGCCGAAGGGGCAAAAGAGGGTGCCCCACGCGGCCCCTGTACCTGGCCGCGTGAGCCCACCTCTTTTGGCCCTCGTGGCCCTGTTTGTGTCGATCCTTCTTCCCGAAGCTTCCTCGTGACCTAAAAACGACTATAAAAATAGTCTCCCGACGTTTTCCAGGGGGAGGCGGAAGAGAAACACAAAACCATAAACAGAGAGACAGAAGGCTGCCGCCGGAGAAGATCGGAGGGGGGAAACGCCGCCGGAATCCACCTCCGGAGGGCTCCACCCCCCTCCGGCATGTTCATCATCAACTTCTACAGCAAGATCATCTCATCTCTCCACTATAAAATCTTGGCAAACATGATGTATGATGCAATATACTTTTCCCTTGATCTATTGTGTCTCTCCATCTATGTTTGAGAAGTGATTTGTTCATGGCATTAGTGAAATAGTTCGTTGATTGGTTGCATACAAGTTTTGTTATCTTTTATGATTGTCTTGGTGTACAATGTATGAGTGCACGCATATGTTGGGGGAATGAATGTAAGGTGATCACCGGTAAGGTAATGGAGTGAGGGAGACTTGGGAGGACAAGTAAACCCGAGATCGAATCATGAAGTTACTCTATTGGGGGATATATATGGGGGACCCTAGAACTTAAGGCTATGGTGGGACAATTATGTCTTAATAATTCTTGTGCTGCACATTTAATTAGCCATATGATCGATCATAAGAGTTGTGTAATTTGCTCATTTACCTGGCTACACCTATTTATGGCTCCCCCCTAAAAGAAACAATTAAGACTAAAACATGTGCTTCACTAATTGTGACAACCACACGAATGAAATAACAATTGCCAGAACATTTGCTCCCTTGAGATATTTGCTACTTGAGATCCTTGCTACTTGCTACTTTAAGAAACTTGCATTAGAAAACTTGCTCTAAGAAACTTGTTGCTAGATAAACCTACTCCACATCACTTGCTTCCATTTATACTCAAATTTATTGCTTTGCATAAAAGGCCATATAAGAGGGTTATAGGGCTTTAGAGAATAGATAGTTTACCTTCAGCTCCTCGTGGGTTCGACACTCAAATACTTATCGAATTGTGCTACAGTGATTCCTTGCTCTTGGGGATTATCAGCAAGCGTTTTTGATTTCGCTCCATCGTGAAACGAATTCACGGCTGGACTCGTTCTTTTGCTGCACACACCGCTGTAAGTCGAAAATCGACTTGGGGCGTTTATACGTGCCCTAGAAGTGTTGAATAAAGACGCGCTTCATGTCACTCCAGGTATGAACCGTCCTTTCCGGCAAACCTTCAATTAATCCACATGCGTGCCGTCCCGGTTAACATCAGGGGCAAGAATCGCATTGCGGAGTCGGCGCTACCTTGGTATATGTCGCAAGCACTGACGTAATCCGAGAGCCAGGTCTCAGGATTAGCCGTACCGCTATACTTCTCCACCATCTTTGTTACGTTCGACAAAGTTGGAGTTAGGATTTGCTCTCTGATTGTTCTGCCAAAACACTTGGGGCCGAGGTATTGGGCGTCTCTAGCCGACTTCCTCTCCTCGATTAGGCTTCGAACATCATTAGTTGCAAGCGGCTTATCAACTGATTTTTCTCGCCTTGATTCATCCCTGTGACGGCTTTGGCTCACCCGGCTCGCGTTGCGCGGAGGGCTTGGAGTCCTTTGCCGTCGTGGAGGGGGTATGTACTTGGAAGGGTTATCTCCCTTTTTGCGCGGTGGAGGCGGCGGTGGAGGTGGCATATTATCTATGTTGTCCTCCCTTCAAGGTGGATTTTCCTCCTCACGTCGTCGCTCCTGACGGGGTGGTGCCGTCTTTTCCTTGCGAGGGTCCTCCTTTCTCTGCTAGCTTCGATGTCCTTGGCTATTGCCAGCCTCCCGATGGCGAGATGAGCCTGTCCGGGATTCCACACCCTTTGGTTGCTTGTCCTTCGGGCTCTTGTCATCGCCTTTGTTGTGGCTGCTTGAGCCGGCCGGATCATCGTCTGGGTCTGCTGCTGCAGCAGCGTTCGGCTTTTGGCAGTCGAGTTGCAAAGACGAGAGTCGTCAAATAGCCTCCCCGACTTGACATGTGAGTCGTTCTGCTGCTACTGTGCAACCTCCAGTAAATAAGCTGAATATCTAAGGCGGGCATCGCGGTCCAATGACTTGTCGAACATGACCTCCTGAGATGCTTCCATGTTCTTGGCTGGAGTGTTAAAGTAGCACAACTTGGTCACCGGGTCCCGCACATGGTGGTAGTTCCTCCAGACCGAGTTAGCATGTTCCTCTTCCCACTTGCTGCGAAAATCCAGCTTCTTGTGCAGGTTCTTATCGCGAGGTGGATGGAAAACGTCGTCAGTTGCCTTTTCTCTTTGTTTGCGAACGAACTTCGTTTCCTTATTTGTGAGGTCGAGTTCCCGCTCCGTTATCTTGTTGGCTTGTTCCATTAGTAGAACGCGACGCCTCTCAATGTCTTCCAGCGATGCATCAGGAGGGAGTGGTGTTAGCAGTTCCTCATACTTTGCCATCTTGACCACAAGTTCCTTCTCCATCCACTCGCCGGCAATAGCATTGTCTCCGTCAGCCGGCAATTTGCTGGTTCCCTTTATTGGAGCCAACGGTGGCACAAAATCCACCTTTTTGTGTCCGGCTTCTGGAGTCTTTTCTTCGCCATTGGCGGCTTTCGAGGTATTGGGGTCATCCCTAGGATCAGAGATGACATCACCCATAAAAACCTCGACAGGGCGTCCTAAGCAGGACGCAACCTTCCGGCTAAAATCATCGGATTTTTCTTCAGATTCGAGGTCTTGCTCCATATGAGCAGTGTCCCCTGATCCGGTTTCTGAATCTGCCCTAACCTGCAAAGCAGGGAGGATCGACTCAGGTTCAGTCATCGACTCGCTTGAGCCGGTTTCTCCAGCCATGCCGACGAAGTGGAAGTCCGGCGCCGCCATATTAGAGGTTGCGTCATCCTCGGAGTCCTCATCATCAGCGTCAAAGGCTAGATCCAGATCGGCGATCTCCTCAGAGTCCAGATCCGATCCATCTTCAAAGTTGCAAGGGTGGGTGGTGGGCAAGCTCGATGTGAAACCGAGATCGTCCAGAGCCTTGGCGGTGAAGCTAACGAAGATGTTGATGCCACCGATGGAGACCGTGGACCAGCCGGCGGGATCCTCCTTTGCCGGCGTCCAAAAGCCGTCGCTGAGAACGTGGCCGGCTCTAGTCTTGTCGAAGTAGCTGACTAAGCCGACCGCGATGGTGTCGCCGACGTCGCCCGTAGATCCCGGTAGGAACGAAACCCCGGACATCTCTTGCCCCACGGTGGGCGCCAACTGTCGTGGTATTGTAGAATCTAGCCTCGGCAGGGGTGCAATCGAGCTAGATAGAGCGAGGGGTTTTGGAGACATGGGGTATTCCTGCAACGGGATAGGCACAAGTTTACCCAGCTTCAGATCACACGACGGTGGCGTGATCCTACGTGTTGCTATAAATCACTATAAGGCAATATCGCCGGGTTACAGTGATAGATCTCGCCGGGACAGAGGTTCTCGCCGAGATTGCTATGTCTAAGCTGGATCGTATTGAGTCGTGCCCTTAGGCATCCCGTAGGCCGGCTTATAAAGGCGTCCGGCCTAGGGCTTACAGGAGGAAACCTACCGACTAAGTCATAGAGTTCTAATCTAATCCGGCTTGGGCCTTGCCTTGTGGGCTAAGTCTTCCGCAATGCTGGCCACCTTCTGGAACCTTCCCTTAGCCGGATGGGCCTCCTGCGCTTCATCATACTGGGCCGTCTGGTAAGCCGGATTCGGCTTACCACCACTATGGGCCACCCTGGTATGCTGGCTTTACTTCACATCTGTGAGGGTACCTGTTCGGCATAACCCTAACATTCATACTGTGAGCGGATTTTGTCGATGCCCAATAAACTTACGGTTTTTCTCATTTCCTTTTTTTCTCCTATTACTTTTTTCTTTCACTTATTTGTTCAATTTTTCTACTATTTTATTATATCTCTTATTTCTTTCTTTATTTTTAACATTTTTGTAACCCTAATACACATGCCATTGATGTCATTTAAGAAGAAATGTTCATGCATTCCATTTTGAACCGAATCTGTGCATTTTTTTTTTGTAGCAATCCATTTGAAGAAAATGATGAATTTAATGTGATGGAGTTATTATCATCTACCTTTTGCATCACACTTTTAACATGTTATGTGAACATTTTTTTTTGCAAAATATGTAAACATATTCCATGGATAAATAAATTCTCAATACAATTTCGCTTGGTTACCATGATTTTTTCAAAAGTTGTGTGAACATTTTGATTAGCATATATGAATATGTTTATTAGTATACATAATTATTTTCCATATAATGTGAAACGTGTTAAAAAAGTATTTTTAATTATTTTCCAATAGGTTGGAAGGTCCCTCTATAGGTAAATAGACATATATTTTCTTATGTCTCAGTCAACTTTTTTTAGTTCTTACATATTTCCGAAAGATGCAACTTCAGATTCGTGAAAACGGCCTCAAGATTAGGAAACCTTGTTTTTAACACTCACATTTTTCACACGGTAAATTTCTTTGTTCACCTTGAACATTTTTTATAGCATAAGCTTGTACACTCGTATATATTTTTCAATGAAATTGGCACTTTTATAGACTATACGAAGCCTATTTTTAGAAGTTTGGACGGTTTGCGTTTCCTTCTTTATTTCATTTGATCAAATCTAGGTTCCTAGTAGGTTGTCTAAAGTGGCATAGCAAGATTAAATCCCTGTTTAATTTGGAGTCACAGTTTTCCAAAACATTAGAGAGTGGAGGGTGGCAAATGTCTTGTTGTAGCCACCGTTATGACGTTTTACTCACTTAGGCCATCTCCAACGCTACGACATATTTTGTCCGTTTCTGTCCGGTTGCGCCCGTTTGGGTAAAAATCAGCACCCAACGCAACGACCCAAATGGACAGGGGACGGATTTTGTGTCCGTTTTGATCCATTTCCATTGGGCCAGGTTTGGGTCAGGACGGACATGCGCGGAGCTCCGTTTCTATCCTCACGCGTCCGTCCCACCTAATGGAAGTCCCACATGTCAGTGACCCTCCCACCTTTCCCCTTATTTCTTCCTCTCTCTTTCCTCTGCGGTCGGCGATGGGGACTAGCTGCACGGCACGACGGCGGCCGGACGGGACGAGCTCGAGGGCGGCGGCGATGAGGACGCGCTCGCGGCGGCTGGCAGCGCGCAAGTGAGCATGCGGGCATAGCATCCATGCCGATTCACCGCGTCGGCGCCTCTGTCCCCCTGCACACCGCCAGCCACAACCTTTCGGCCGCAGCTTGCATTAGCTAGCTAGCTGCTAGACCGGTCGCAGCTTCAAATTAGCTAGCTAGCATGGGATAATTCAAGGAATCGATTCAGCTTAAAATTAGCTAGCTAGCTAGCTGCTGAACCGGCGCGGGCGACGACGATAGTTGCTCTGTGTGCTGCTAGCTACCTTGGTCGACGGATGCTAGCTAGCTAGCTGATGGGGAACACACGCGGCGCGGGACGAGGTCGTCGCCAGGTCCTCTGCGGGGACTCGAACAGAAGCTCGGCAAGCGGCGCGGATGGGGGCAGCAGCGAGCGGCGGGGCAGCGGCAGCAGCAGCAAGTAGCAGCGCGCGTGAGCGGGCGGCGTGAGGCGACGACGGCGAGCTGCGCGGGGACGGGGACGGTGGCGATGACGAGCTGTCCGTTTGGGTTTGGGTATCGCATTGGGTACACTGGCCAAAAACGGCCGGACACAGCCGGATGCGTGTCCGTTTCGCGACCCAAACAGAGAAAAAACGGACCAAAAACATGTCTGTTTGGGTCGGCGCGTTGGAGATGGCCTTACCCCACTTATCATAAAAATCATTTGCTAGTCACTATTACCTCAAGTGTGATGACCAACTTTTTCATTTTTCCACCATAAAATCCGTGGCACCAACACTTGTGGATGAAAGTGTGACAACGGGCATGTTTGGTTCCCGGCCACATTTTGCTAAGCCTAAATTTGACAAGCGTGGCAGTCATAAAAGTGTGGCTATTAAATTGGGAGCCATAAAGTGTGGCAACAAATTCACTCTATGATAGATGGTCCATATAGTAGATTCTAATGTGTGGCAATTCTAAAATGTGGCAAGAATCAAACATATACCAAACTGTCAAACTTTGGCATTGCAAAGTGTAGTTGTAAACCAAACAACACGCCCAAAATGTGGAGGGCAACCAAACATGCCCTAGTTAGAGCAAGTCTAACAGACCCCTCAAAAGGCCCAACCGTAAAATAACTGCCGATATACGGGGTTGGGCTCTACCCGGCCGTCTAACAGACCCCCTAAATCGGGCACCCCGGACGGATTTTTACAAGTTTCGTTACGGGGCGACGAGTCGCCCCCTACTTGTGCGGGGTGAGGCGCGGAATACAGGCCCAACCCCTCTTCCTCCCCTCCACTGCGCGCGAAGCGATTCAGCGAGCCCAACCGCCGCCGCCGCCCGATCTCCTCCGCCCCGCCCTCCCCGGCCACCACGCGGCCCGATCTCGCCGGAATGGACCTTCCGCAAGCCCCTCCGACCACCGGCGATGCACCACCGTCGTCAGGGGTGGTGAATGTCCCCGTCGGCGTCGTGGAGGATCAGCCGAGCAACGGCGACGTCGCGGCCATTATCGCCACCATCCCATCGAAGAGGAAGCGGATCCCGAAGGTCTTCTTCAAAGGCGCGGCGGCCGGTGCTGCGCCGGCTGCGACCCCTGCGGCAGCCGCGAAAGGAGGCCGGGTGAAGACGAAGGCGTTGGGGCCGAGGGGTGCCCCGCCGAAGGCGAAGAAGCCAACCACCCGCGTCGGCCTCGCCGCCCCACCGTCCAAGGCCGCCACACTACCTGCTGCTGCTGTCGTTCCGCCCGCGCCGACGCCACCCGTCGCCGACGCCCGCCAGGTGCTCGACGATGAGCCCACTACAACCTACATGAAGGAGACCAAGGCCGACATCATGACGAGGAAGTTGCAGGCGCGTCAAGATCGTGCGGCAAGAGATTGATGGTGTATCGCGTTGATCGCGTTGGTGGTGGCAACACTTTTGGGAACCTCCATGGCTAGGATCAGCATCGCATGTTTTGCATTTGCCATGTTTGATCGGAATATTCTGTTTTACGGGGTGGGGATACGGGGTCTGCTAGCTCGGACGAGTTTTCGGCCGGTGGAAAGTGAATACAGGACCCTCTACTCGCGTTATAAGGGGCAGAAAAATAGGGGATCTGCCTATTGGGCTGCAATCAGCCCATCAAAACTCGTTCCAGAAGATTCTATCGAACACTGCTATTGTCGCTACTCGCTAGGCACACCCTGCTGTGCCCACCGACCCACTCCCCGAATCCCCCAATTCGAGTTCTACCCACCTCTCCTCAATCTCATCCCACCACCACCCACAATGGATCCGCCCCCCGCCGGCGCACGCCGGCAGGCGGAGCAGTGGATGCGGGTGGCCGAAAAGCTCCTAATGGCGAAGGACCTCGAGGGCTGCAAGGAGTTCTCCTCCCAGGCCCTCGCCGCCGACCCCCGTACCCCGGGCGCCGAGGATCTCCACGCCGCCGCCGACGTCCTCCTCGCCGCCCAGCGCCGCCGCATACCCAACGGCCAGCCCGATCCCTACGCTGTTCTCGGCATCGACCCTGCCAACCCCGCCTCCCGCCACCCAGACGTCGTCCACTCCAACTACCGCCGCCTCTCCCTCCTACTCAACCGATCCCACCCGGACCGCCCATTCTCGGTCTCCGTCGCCGAGGCTGCCCGCCTCGTTGCCGATGCCTGGGCCTTCCTCTCCAACTCCGGACTTAAATCCGCCCTCGACACCGAACTGGATGCCGCCGCCGCCGCCGCAGCAGCAGCAGCTCGCGCTTACCGTGCTCCCGTTCCTGTGCAACAGCATCAGCCGCAGCCGTCGCCACATCCACAGCCGAGGCCGATTGGGTTAGCTCCCCAGCCACGGCCGTCTCCACGGCAGAGCCCGATACCGGCAGCTTACCAGCCACCGCTGCCTCCACAGCCGAGTCCGCTGCGAGCAGCCCCCCAGCCACCACCCAGAGCAGCTGCTCCGCCGCCGCTTCCACGGCAGAGCCCTATATGGGCAGCTCCGCAGCCACGGCCGCCTCAACAGCAGAGCCCGATATGGGCAGCTCCGCAGCTACGGCCGCCTCAACAGCAGAGCCTGATACCAGCAGCTCACCAGCCACCACCGCCTCAACAGCAGAGCGCGATACCGGCAGCTCACCAGCCACCACCACCTCAACAGCAGAGCCCGATGCCGGTAGCTCACAAGCCACCAGCGCCTACACAACTGAGTCCGCAGCGAGCAGCGCTCCAGCCACCCTCCGAAGCAGCAACCCCCACGGTGGAGTCCGGCACTTCGCCTTCATCAACCTTCTGGACAGTCTGCAAGGCCTGCTCCCACATTCACCAGTACGACCGCCTCTATGAGGCGCGCAAACTGAAATGCCCCAGCTGCAACCAGCCATTTGTAGCCGAGGCCATGACCGAGACACCGCCCATTGTGCCGGGCACTGACATGTACTACTGTACCTGGGGTTTCTTCCCCATTGGGTTCCCAGGGTGCCCTGGGTTTGAGACTCTGGTCAATAAGCTGCCACAGGGACCAGATCAGCTGATTGCACCATGGCTTGGAGCCAATGGTGGTGTGGAAGCCAATGGTGGTGTTGAAGCTAATGGTGGTGTGGAAGCCAACGGTGGTGCTGGTGTTCAAAACGGGACACCCGTTAGTGCCGCAGTGGAGTTGCCAGTGGTGCTGGAGCCGGAACCTTTAATGCGCATGAGAGTGGGGGTGTCAGCCAGGCCGGAACCTGTAATGCCCACGAGAGTGGAGGTGCCAGCCGCGCCGGAACCTGTAATGCCCACAAGAGTGGAGGTGCCAGCCGTGCCGGAACCTGTAATACCCACGAGAATGGAGGCGCCAGTGGCGCCAAAACCTGTGAAGACCATGCAAATGAACTCAGTGAAGGTGGGAGCGAAGAAGCGTGGTCGACCCAAAGGCAGCAAGAACAAGAAGAATTTATGACTTGATAGCCATGAAGACGGTTGAAATGACATGATCATAGATCAGACTGGTTAGTTGGGCTATTTATGTGATCCTGTTGTTATCATCGACTGAAGCCTTTGATCAGTAGGTTGTTTGCTCATTTGCTGCTGACAGTATCTTACGTGAGTAGCATGGCAATTTTCGAGACGGGAGAATTCTTTGTTTCTCAGGTAGTCTTATTCAGTTGCTAACTTATGCTACCTTTCTTGTCATCATGCTTTAGATGTTAGCTGCTGTATGTTTTGAAATTTCATCACTCTGAGATCTGTTGTTCTAAGATCACTGGAAATTGACACTTGATACCGAGCGTTGTACATTCAAATAATATGCTTTTATAAGCTCTGCTCTGCACGGTGTTGCAGCAATGCATGAAATAATACCATGTTTTTGGTATATCCTGCTCATGCTAATTTTGGAGTCCCAGAATCTTGAACATTGAACTGGTTTAGTTTGAAGGACTGCACATTTTCTATGAAAAATGTATTGAATTGCCGTGGTCTATCAGCTTTTGCCTTGAAAACGAATCGCTGTAAGAAAATCTGGATGACTGTTGAAAGATGATAGAAGGCTACAAGTGCATCCTGATGATTTCTCCACATTCGATTTTTATTTTTGCTTGTGAAAAATCTAGAATATATTGGGCACAGTTAATGCTATGCGTCGTTTCTATAGTTCGTAGACACCTTCCGAACTTGTTCGAAGGTACTTTTGCTCTGGTTCTGTTTGAAACTACTTTTGGTCTAAATCCTCACTGCTTGAGTATTAGATGCCAAGTGAACAAGGTCTGTGAGACTGCAAGTAGTTCATTTTCGATGTATCCATGTTACTGTCTGGGTCTTGGATTGAGTTGTTTGAACTGTAGCTCTGGTTCAGTTTCGGCCTGAACTGGAACTTGTGTATGATTCTCCCTGAAAGAGGACTCTGAATAGAGAGTACTTAGCTATATGGTGATATGAAATATGAAGCAGACACGGAACCTACATGTTTGAGTAGCATGTTAATTTTTTGGTGACGGGAGAATTCTTTATTTCACGGATCTTGCTCAGTTGCTGACTTAATGGTTGTCATTATGCTTTAGATGTTAGCTGTTGTATGTTGTCAAATATCATCACTCTCCTTGAATTAAGTCAGCAACTGATCATTTTACATTCAGATTGCTCCATATGCTATTCTAAGCTCTGCTCTGCATAGTGTCGCAGCAATGAGTGGAATAATCTTGAAATAATCCGGAGTTACGTTGCTTTCGGTGTGTCCTGCTCATGCTAATTTTGAAGTCCCAGCATTTTGCTCATTTCCTATGAGATTGTGCTACTCTAGGTCTCTAGGAGTACCGGTTTGCTTCAAAGGAGAACGTGCTGAATTACCCTGCTTTAGCAATTGTTGCTAGGGGTGAAAACGGAGCGGATACGAATACGGTCCGAATACGATTCGGTTGCGGATAAACATTTTGACGGATGTCGTCTAAAAAATAGGTCTGTCTTATAGCACATATTAGGAACCAATTTGGTCAAAATTAAATTTATGTATTGTGATATTCTAACATAGAGAATTTTTCGAAATGGTTGGAGCTTTGCCCTTGAACGAACTGAATGTGATTCACAAATAAGGTAGTGCCTTGACGAGGGTTTTCTAGAGTTTTGTATACATACAAGTTGCATCTTGCCCCTCGGTCACCTCTTCACCATCTGGTTTTGTTCGTGTCCTCGTGAACATGGTGAAGTGTTTCCAAATATGAGAACTTCGAGGTTGAGGTTCAGATATCAGCTACCTGTAGAATGAACCTCACAATCCGATTGTTTTTATATACATGTCATAAACTACGACCAGTTGCCGGATATAACTGTGAAATATGATAGTATATCTTTGGATAAGGATGGATATTAGTAAAACCACTTCCTTTCTCTCATCTGTGAATTACTATCCGTATCCATGACCGTATGCGGCAGCTATCGAACCGAGTCCATTTTTGCCTTCCGTGAGTTGAGTTTCTGGTCGGTCGGTCGGATTGTTCGGAAACAATCAAACAATCCGTACCATTTTCACCCCTAGTTGTTGCCATCTAGAATGAGATGGCTTTTGAAAAATGATTTCTCCGCATTCAATTCTTACTTTGTTAGTGAGAAATCAAGAATGTATTGCACATGGTTAATGCTACACATGTTTTCCCCCGATTGAAGAAACCTTCCAAACTTGTTTGTGCAAAGCTACTTTGGGTCTGATTCCGAAATGGTACCCACTTATGACCTACCTAGACCCATGAGGTCGGCTTGAGATAGTATTCATCAGATGTCAAGTGAGCAAGGTCTGTGAGACTGCAAATAGCTCATTTTCGATGTATCCATGCCACCGTTCGGGTCTCTGATTTGAACTTTGTTGGCCGAAGGCGAACGGCGGCTCGGGTTCAATTCCATCTTGAATTGCCATTTGAGTACAATTCTCAGTGAAAGAGGACTCCAACAAGCAGGATCCTCTGGCGACATGTAGCTCTGAAATACGAAGGGAACACGGCACAGACACGTTTGAACAAAGCGTCGGTTTGGCACCATGGTGGGAAACATCGGGGCAACAGATTTGTACAGTTATAAACTACCTTTGCGGTTACGAAGCCCCCCGTCACTGTGGACGAATGACAGTTCCTCTTCCTTGTTACCAATGTCACCAGGAAGCCTGCTACTGCTAGGCTGTCTTCTTCCCTTTGACGACCGCCGACGCGACCGATGCATGCACGCCGTTGCCGACTGCGAATTACAAGCCTGTCGGCAGGCGGCAGCCGGATGACGCCGCTCCGACGTACAGACCGATCATATGCGACGATCCTGCACGCCATTGAAGGCGGCGGCCGGAGCACACGTCGTCTCCTGTTCCGCTACATCGACGGCGTGTCAGCCCGGCGCGGAGCAAAAGGGGGGCCAAAAGCCACACCGCTGTGTTCGGCTGTTCCCGTCTCGGGTCCGCCGCTGGCCGGACCCCGGATAAAACCAACTGTGCCGCCGCATGGTTCGTTGGTGTGGAGGTCTTGTCTGGATGAGAACCTGAGCCCGGCGCTGCCTCTCATGGTTCATGCGTAGGCAGGAGGAGTAGCTTTTTTTTACCTTTCCTTTTTTTCTCTGTGCCCTTGTAACCTAGAGCAGGGCGATCGGGGGCCAAGGCACGGTTAAAGCAGGCGACCATCATTTGCCCGTCCTTTTTGTTGCACATTTTAGGTGGGAAAAAACATAATGAAGCAATGAAGGCCAAATCCAACTAAATGTATACACGCGTGGTTTGATACAAACTAAATTTAAACTAATCTTTAATTTGAAACCCCTCTTTGCCGGAGTTGAGGTCGACCACGGCGGTCTTCATGGGCACGCGCATGGCCTCCGCGGTGACCGGCCATTGGTCAACGTCCTCAGGCTCATGCTTGACATGTGGCGGCGGCGTCGCCTTGACGTCCTCATCGTCGGACTTTGCCACATCGCCCCAATCGATGTCGTAGTCATCGCCCTTTGACTCTAGCTTGACGTGTTCCGAGACACACACAACCTCATATGTGCCTAGCCACTCCTTCTCGGGCCCACGATTGGCTCATACATGGCTAGCGTGACCTTACTCGCGCTATGACCCTAGAAGGAGAATCACATAGACCGGTGCTCTTACGCAAGAGCGCATGCCACCCGTTGGAGTTCGACACGTAGCGCGGGTTTCGTTGTTCTTCCGCCGCCATGTTAATCTGGCACGGGCCGACTTTGGCAGCGTGGGCGGAACTCCTGGTACCGGTGGCACGGGGACCTGTTTATGGCTATGGCTCGCGGGGCCGATGGAGCTGACGTGACGACGTGTGCGGGCTAGATAAGGCGGTCGGGTGTGGTAGGTAGGGTAGGTAAGCGGGTAAATCACAGTCATAGACAAGTGGGACCGTGACCGACATGGTAAGCGTGTTCGGATACTCCTACTCGGCCCGTTGGGGGCCTTGAGGTGTCAGGACATTTTGGACCGACAAACAGACCGTAGGGGAGGCCTTTACTTTACTGCGAGAGGTATGTCAGTAACCGATTATAGTCATGTCAAGAAGCAAAGTTACATGCCATGAAAACTTGGGGAGATTAGTCATTATTTGTAAGTATTTCTTCACCACAAACCGGACATTAAAATCTCTCAGTAGCAACACGACCAAAAAAACTTGCACTAAACCCATCTGAAGTGGTTATTGTTACACAGTGGAGCCCCAGGGCCAAACCAGTATATGTTATCTACCACCAATCTGCATTACTCAGGCTGGGCATACCCTTGCCGGCTGGTATTTGAAGATTCGAGAGACCCTGGACCTCAGCTTGGCGAAGGCTCCAAGGGGGACGCCGTCTTCGGACACGGTGAACCTGAACGTGTACCCGTTGTGGTGGACGCACGACCACGACGACATCTCCCTCCTCTTGATGGTGATCGTTTCCTTGCGAGTACCATGCTGGACATGGTGCACGAGGTGGGCGGACGCAGAGTAGGCATGGCTCAAGATCGGTGAATCCACAGTGCAGCACGGCCGGGGCTATGTATAGGCAAGCCCAAGCCGACTCCGAGTCCTGCTCTTTTTCTGAAAATTGTTTCCATAATTCCATGGTTACCTTCCATTCCAGTTAACAAAGACGTAGTATCGATCGATGGGGCAGCTGATCCAGCACGCGGAAAGAATTTCACGATGCAAGTCTACTCCGGACTCCTTCATATTCATGCAAGTGGTCCGGTCCGGTCCGGACCTGTTATTGGACCATGGAACCTATGAAATAAATAGCAGGTTTAGGTTCGGCCCGCACCTCATGTCCTAGGTTCAGGGTTACCCTACAGGTTTTAGGTTCGGACCTAACATGTGTACAACGACAGCAGCAGTGGTACAAAGACAGTAGCAGCAGCGGTACAACGACAGTAACAGCAGTACAAATGACAGTACAAGGACGGCATCAGTACAACGACAGTACAAGTTGCTCATAAGATACACAGATTGAGCAGTGAACAATGCTAGCTTCAAACTACAATTTGCTAGAGACACTATTCATTTCCTACAAATACTTCCAATCAGATTGCGAGACTAACAAGAGAGACATCATTTTTGAAATTTTATCCTGCGCCATGGACTCCAGAAGAGTTGATTTCGATGGCTAACACCTGTGTGTTGGCAAAACAATACAGAATATGTAAAATTTAACTTCAGAATAGTTAGAAAAATTGAACATAAATCATGTAACAAGTGGGAATCATGGAGAATTGCTTGTGCTAACAGAGACATAATTTTATCGTGATAATTGATTTTATCACTTTACAAACATCATCACTGTGTACAATTTTATCATGAAAAACTTGTACTGATCTAGTCTAAAAAAACATACCTACGTCAAGGGAGATTCAATCTCAGTATCTCGTAGGTCAACTAGCTCGGTGATTGCGCCCATTCGCCGACTTGTAGCTGAAATACAAAACTCAGAACTATTAGTTTCAACAAATTCGCATTACATCAAACAATGAAGCTGAGTGGGTTAGCTTACAAGATCCTCGATACCAATCCTGCGAACAAATAAGGGCCTCAACGCTCTCAACGCTCAACCTGCTACGGAAGTCACTCACGGTTCTTCCTGCCATGCTGAAAGCAGATTCCGACGCATCTGTCCAAGTGCTTCAACAAGGCGCTGGTCCCTGCACCACGCTTTGCACTAATAATCTTGTCACAGTGCTTGCACCTCCCCTTTGTAACCTGGCCATTCACAGTGAGGGGAACATACTCTTTCCAGGCTTGAGATCTGAATTTTCTTGTTAAAGCTCGAACTGACGCACTAGCAGTAACATACTCATCCTCATCTCCATCCTGCTCATCCTCCTCGACTTCGTTCTCATCCTCAAAGTTGTGCTTAGGCTCGTCATCGACATCATCTTCATGCATGTTAGCATCCACATGGTCAGAATATGTGACATAGTCGTTGTCGATAAACGTGGGTGTTCGATATGACTCTAGAACTGCAGCAGTTTGTGGCGTCACTGTCGGAGAAGTTTGCGTTGCAGCCGGAGATGCCCGTGCTGCCGGAGATCTTCTCTTTGCAGCCGGAGAAGCCCGTGCTGCCCGGGACCTTGACATCAGAGCAGCCACCACATGGTGCCTTGAAACTGGAGAGAACTTCTTCAACTTGTGACCGGGACGTCGACACCGTCCACTCTGCTTTTCTCCTTCGCCTCCGATGGTGAGGTCATCTTGCTGCTCTTGCTCCTGGCTTGGCATCTGCATGTTTAATATTCAAGATTAATTGAGAAGGAGAAGAATTTGTGGTCAGAGAAAAATCTGCCATGCACCAGGGACCAAGCTATATTAACTTGTTCATTACCAACACTATCGACTGCATATAACAAAATCATTTCACATCAACTTACACACAAAGACCACACTTCTATGGTTAATTAACGCAAGGATGCCAAACACAAAATGCACTGCACTAACATGAAGCTTTCGCCTAAACATGTCACCAGAATTGCAGTAAAACATAAAAAATCATATAAAAGGAACTGACATTGCGGAGAAGGAAATCGCCTAAACATGAAGCTACGTATTAGTCAACAGAAAAAATGGCCTGGTGCACAGATGCAAAATCGCTCAGCTTCATCTCTGCCTAGCCTTGCACGCATTTGCTTAGTAGAAGAAAAAGGCAACACCTGATCGCTTGATCCCAAACATACTAACTGACGGGATGTACACCTAGAAGGTAGAATCAAGAAACACACGCAGGGATGGAGAGAAGCGTGGGGAGAGGTTTTACCGGGGATCGTATGAGGCTTCTCGGGAGACAAACCGCCCTGTGTTGAGGGACTCAGCGGCGACGAAGAGGGATGCGAGCCAGGTGCGAGATCGAGGAGGACAAGACAACCATGAGTCGGCGGGTTGCCCTTCTCCGGCGGCGGGGACGACTTGGAGAAGCCGGGAACGGGGTGGAGGATCCAGTAGGAGGGCGGCGGAGTGATCTACCCCGACAAGCTGGGGCGGCGAGGTGCCTGGTCCTGCGGCGGAGTGCGCCGGCGAGGTGCGTGGTCTAGCGGCAGCGCAGGGGCGGCCGTCCTCCAGACGATCTACAGAGAGGTGCGGGTCGACCCTAGGTTCGATCGGATTAGATCCACGTTGGACCTAATTTCTTGTGGGTCGGCCCGTTACCCTGTTGGTAACAAGTTCCAGGACCGGTCCAGCGGGTCAGTGGGCCGAACCGGACCACGTGCATCTAGACTCCTTCACTCCAAAACAAGCTAGCCGCTCGCCTATACATATTCTTCCTCCTGAATTTTTTTGTAATGCATAGGGTGCTTCTGAATCAGAAGTTCTGATGATATGCACTGCCTTTCTAAACATTCGAGCAGTAGCATTTCCTTTTTCCTGATGGCCTTGTAGCCTAAAGGGGGTGATCGTTGTTACGGCGGGAGGGGGCACGGCACGGTTAAAGCGAGCAGGTTGCCATCATTTGTACATCCCTTTTGTTGCACGTTTTACTGGAAAAAGCTTGAGGGCCTTCGACCACTGCTGGGGATTTACCCAAGGCCGTGTAACACTGTAACTGTATATATAACTGGGGTTTCAATCTGTCTACCAGGAGGGCCCGGCCACGCGTCCTCGTGCCATTCCTTTGGGAGAGAAGAGAAAGAGGGCAATCATCATTCGTCTTAGGCTGTCCCGCCCCGACAGACGTCGCGAACACAGGGTACCGATCCATCACATCATCACCTGACGGTGTAGCGCGTACTGCATGCACGACCGGAGAAAAAGGAGCAGCAGCAGTTCGCCGGCCACCACCGTGTCCGCCGACGCTGTTGTTTTGATCGTTTTTTCACCGGCAGTGTAAAAAGGAATGCACGTCGAAGCACGAGCACGAGAACTATGGTTGGTCAGCGAGACCACAAGAAACAACTTTTCTCCTCTCGGCCCGACCGGCGCCGCAGATCGGGACACCGTCCCGACGCGCGCGTGTCGGCCGGCGTCGGTGTCTGCATAGGTACCTCCCCTTATTTAACGGCCCGACCGGCTTCCCGCCTCTTTGTCGTTTTAAACAGCTCGAGCCTTACACGAGGCGGTGAACCGGGCGAGCTAGCGATGGACGGCGAGCGCTCGGCGCCAGCGGCGGCGGGGCAGCGGAGCGGCGCTAGGACGAGCAGGAACCACAGCGAGGCGGAGCGCAAGCGGCGGCAGCGCATCAACGCCCACCTCGCCACGCTGCGCAGTCTCCTCCCGTCAGCTTCCCAGGTGAGTTCTCAATGCCCCTGACAGTACGGTCCGTCCGGGGACGCCAACTGAGCCGAGCACGTCTGACGAGTCCGTTCGTACTGTGTGTGCAGATGGACAAGGCGGCGCTACTCGGCGAGGTGGTGCGGCGCGTGCGGGAGCTGCGGGACGACGCCGGCGGCGGCGGCGGCGCGGTGGCGGGCGTGGCCGTCCCGGGGGAGAGCGACGAGGTCGGCGTGGAGGAGGAGCGGTGGGACGACCGGGAGAGCGCGAGGCGCGTCAGGGCGTGGGTCTGCTGCGCCGACCGCCCGGGGCTCATGTCCGAGCTGGGCCGCGCCGTGCTGTCCGTCAGCGCGAGGGCGGTGCGCGCGGAGATCGCCACCGTCGGCGGGAGGACGCGGAGCGTCCTGGAGCTGGACGTCGGGCAGGGCGCCGGCGCGGCGTCCCGGCCGGCGCTGCAGGCGGCGCTCCGGGCCGTGCTGCTCAGCCGGGAGGATCAGCTGCTCGCCGTGGAGAGCTACAAGAGGCAGCGCTTCTCGGCGGCGCTGATGTCCCAAGGTTTAGGTAGCTAGTGAACACTAGGATGTAGCATGATTTTCTCATTCAGTTTGGCTTTGCAACCGCTTAACTCTGTCCTTCAGGTTCTGCGATAACAGTTCCAACAAAGTACGTGCAGTTGTGAGTACAGTATCCACAAACCAATTGCTGCTTGTTTGCCAGTGATATAGAACTGAGAACACATTTGCTACTGTTGAAGCAAGAAATTTGTGAGTGATTGATAAATTGGTACTACCATCCACACCTTATTCTGAAAGAGGAAGTTGTGAACCTAAAACAGACTGAATCTTAGCAGTACTGAACTCATAAAAAATAGGTAAGAAATAGTGCTCCCAGATAACTGATAAACTGAAACCTCCCAACACGTCAATAAGGGATGATGATGAGCTAAAATATTTACGATGCTATGGTCTGACAAAAGAGCAGTACAGATTCTAAATGACATTACAGGGCAGGTTTGTTTGTCTGAGTTCAACGTGTATTCAAATTAATCATAGACTGATTCACACAAATCATTACAAAGCTGAATCTTTTGTTACAATGATACATTAAATGATACAGATGTTACAACAACACAAGTTCTGGGCCAAATGTGGCAGCATTATACATTTTTTTTATGGAGTCACTGTTTGGCGATTCTATGTAGAAAACAGCACATGTATTGGACTGAATGTACTTTGTCACCGGCGGTTTGACAAACTTTACAATGGTCTGTATGGTTGGCCGTGTTGCACTTTACTCCAATTGCAGTATTATTCTTCTGCAGGGGAAAGAGTTTCTACATCAGTACCACGTACAGTAAGTTGCAATGAGAAAAATGCAGAGTAAAACCATGCTTAATTACAGGGGGGCAGAGTGAACTTTACCAGAGTAAACAAAGCCTATTTTGATCAAGACCAGGTAGACCTGTTCTTTATGGCATACTTGCTGCCACCCTCCAATCCTGGACGGTACACTAATGTCCACTTCTCAAATGTGCAATCAATAAAGTTGTAGTATCCCGCATGAAGCTTCAAATTTCCTTCCTTCACCCTTTCCTCTATCCATGGGTATGTTAACAAGTTCAACAGGGAGCTGTTAATTGATTCCTGCACCAAATAACTTATTCAGTGTCAGACAATGATGACGATTCCACTTTAGATAAGTAGGTAATAGGTAGGCTCGGCTCTATGTTCAACTATCTCACATGCTCAAATTTCATGACGCCTTACAGTGATCAAAGATAGGAAACGATTGGCATTTAGCATGCATATGAAGAAAAATTTGACAGTGTAGAGATACAAACCACACTGCGTCTAATTCCAAAACTTGGAAGATCTTGAAGGCATATGAACTCAACCAAGAAAGAAGCACATAATCGATAGTGTGTTTACTACCTAAAATCTTGAGATGAATTGGGATAAAGAAGGCCATGGAAGAGACTAATGCACTCTGGAAGAATTATTTTCAGACAGTTCACTGCTTCTTGTAATCGCGTATCACAATGATATGAACAAACTCACCTTTTCACAATGTCTGCACTGTGATTCAAAATTCAAATTTCCAGCTGCTGCTTCAGTGCTTAATCTTGCACTCTTCCCAAGTGAAACCCAGTCTCTGATAAAGCTTCTGTTCAATAAAAACAAACCAGACTTGCATCATGTAAATGTAAAAAAATAGAATCTGAAAAGGGGAACTGGGAAGAGCATTTTACCTAGGGCTTGAATCATCTTTCTTATTTTTCATGCTCATTAGTGCTTGGATGCCACCACAACGACTATGACCGACAACTAAAACATTCGGTACCTGAGCAAAGGAATGTAATTGTATCAATACTGGTACCTACTTGCTGCATATGTTTGGTCACACGCATGGGAGGAAGAAAAAATGAAAGCCATATCACAAGAGATTCTTGCCTTAAGTGTGTTAACAGCAAATTCTAGTGCCGCAGTAGTTTCTGAAGCTCCATGCTGATATTGCAGCATATTTTACGATTAGAACTCTCACAATAAAAACTGCATTGATTTAGAAGTTCAACAAAAGTTAAAAGGTGCTAATTTGGTAATACCTCATATGGTGGTACCAAATTTGCTATGTTACGAACAGTAAATGCATCCCCGGGCTGAAGCCCCAAAATACTGGTAGGGCAGACCCTGGAGTCGGCACAAGCAACCACCATGAACTGGACACAGGAACATGAAACAAATTGTAATATACATCAGGACCAGGAATTCGAAAATTACAAAGACTTGGAATTAACATTACAGTGTTTGTACCTCTGGTGTTTGCTGCTCAGCAAGATCTTGATATTTAGTAGAATTTTCCCTGAGCACAGTACAGATAAAACAATGTCAAGAAATAAATTATATTTTTCTAACATCTGAAAGTGAAATATTCATTATTTACTACATGGTCAACTTACACATAGTTCCGTTGCTTGAAGTCCATGAACCTTGCTTTCAGATCTCCGAAGGGATCATAATCCCCATCTGCCTCATTTACTGTATCATGTTTAAAATCCAGAAGTTGCCGGGTCAAGCCAGAATGATCTCTCGAGGCCTTTGTACTACATGAGACGATAAACTTTATTTTTATGATGCATAATACAACTATAATAACAAAATACTCCCCCGTCACACAAAATGAAGATTTAATATCAAGTGGAAAATCATCAAATTTGGTGTTTTCCAGAGCTATGTTTAGTTGATAAGAGGTCAATTTCAAGCTTACTGCATTGTTAGTATATTGCATTTCAGGCATAATCCATCAACCAGCCAATAATTTTCAACAGGAAAAAGTGCTCACTGATACTATATATAATCGAGTGAAAAGAGAGATTTATTTGTACAACCAAAACCATAGAAGGTTGAAATGTAACGAGTCAGTAGCATATTTACCAACGAAAAAAATAGCACGCTGTATCCCGTATCATAGCGCGCTATAGCGTATTTGAAGAGGCTACGCTATATTTTGTCGAAAATGGCCGCTACGACGCTAATCATGTTTTATACGCGCTAAACCACGCTAAACATGTTAGCGTTATAGCACGCTATCATGTTTAGAAATAAAAAAATTCCATCGGCCCAAAAAAAAGTCCAACACGCACTCCTCCTCACTAGGTCACTCCCCAGTATCTAACCCAGGCCTTCTCGGCTGTTCACGGGAGTGATGGCGGCGGCGTCTCGTCGAGTTGTAGGCTTGCAGCGACGACGAGAGCGCTTCCTCCACCGGCGGATCGAGCTCTTCGTCCGCCTCGAGTTGCAAGCTGGTGGATCTTCTAGTGAATCTGAAGATGACGCTAATGATTCTAATTAAAAGTTTAAAACGGTTTGTCTTTTAGAGTTTGATACTTTGTATATAAATTTATGTCTCATATTTGTGTCTATGTCATGGATTTGGCCCTTGACTTTTGTATCTGGTTAACTAGTTATGCATGTATTGGTTTCAGACAAATATATAGTGATGAAATCCTTAGTATTTGGGTTATATATTGCATTTTTTCGCGAAACGCTATTTCAAATATAGCACGATATATCACGCTATAACTTTTATAGCATTTTTATAAGGGTCACGCTAAAATTGATAGCGCGCTATTTTTTTTTCCTTGATATTTACAATAGGGACTCCATGGCCAAACTGTCCCAAGAGGCTAAGATGTAATTTGAATGCTACATATTATGATAAAGGGAAGTAGGACACCATGCACAATCACTTTACGACAGTGTTTCCCACAGGAAAATGATGAATAAAACAAATTAGAATTTGAATCATATCGGTACGACATAAAACATTAATCAGAGTTGCATTATTACACCGCTGCCTTCGTTGAAAAATCGCACATGCCAATATTTTTTATTCCCCAATTCTGGATCTATTTTGTTCGACCCTCCATAGTCATACTCATACACACCCACGAAATTAAGAAGAACAGAACCATGCACATTTGCCCGTGATGAACACACTTGCATGCAAGCTGGTCAAGCAGCTAAATTAACCCGTGAGGCCGTGAACACACTTGCATGCAAGCTGGTCAAGCAAAACAGCACAACAGCTCCGTCCAGGGAGTCCAGACAGCACGGCAAACTTGTAATTTGCGCTGAGCCAGAGCAAAATTCACAGACAATTCCATGGTCTGGTCCTACAAAGTTCCAGCTTCGGATAAGTTAAACTCACCGTCCAGATCCCCCGGCCCTCAGGACAACGCTGCGCGCTCCGGAATCACCGATCTGCCGCACCCCCACGAAAGTCATCACAAATTAAACGAATACGGAATAAGGAGGAACCGGAAATGGGCAGGCGTAGGGCCTAGGGGGGGAAGTCTCACGCACCGACACGGTGCCGCGGCTCGGGCCGGAGCCGGCGGCGTAGGGGGGCGGCGCGAGGTGGCGGCACGGGGAGGCGGGCTGGAGGAGAGCGGGAGCCATGCGGTGGTGGTGGGGGTGATGGTTGTTGGGTTTGGGTAGCAGCGCGCGCCTGAGGAGTCGTCGTGGGGGTCGCGGGCATTTGAGGAAGGGGGGAGCACTGGGAAGGCGGGCGCGGCGGTGGGCGAGGCCTTTTTAGTTTTTAGACGGGGGCGCCGAGGTGGTGGGAGGGGACGACGGCGATGTGGCGGAGAAACCGAGGCCCGGGCGGTGCGGCGCCGTTGGAGAGAGTAATCAATTAGGGTCGCTGTGAGCCGGTTAAGCGGCGGAAACTTGGATGATTAGTCGACACAAGAGAGGGGCAAGTGGACGCGCACAAGTGTGCACGGGAAATGACGTTTTTGTCCGTTGGTTTGGGCGCATCTGGGCCGTTGGATTCCGTAGATGTTGGAGGTGGGTGCCGTGTGAGATTTCACGACCTTTTTGATTGCTGGGCCCACGGACGCACGAGCCATGCCTTATCGTGTTGCTTGGCGTTGCCAACGCATTAACAGAAGAGTACTACTAGTACAGTACAAATTTTCGTAGTTTTTTTCCCAAACGGAGGATGTACCCACAGCCTCTACATTTAAAGGATACGCCTAATCATTTTTATTAATAATTAAAAAATATAAAAAGCACATAATATTATTATAATAAAATACATCGATCAATCAGAAGAGCCACCGTTCAGGCGAAAACTTACTACACCTAAAAGCTTGATGAAGAGGTTGACTGATTGGAGTCAATGCTCTGACCTCACGCATCTACGCACGTCATCTAAATCCGGAGGCTTCAACCAGGGTGCCGGAAGTACAAACCGGTCTAGCCGATCCTCAGAGCACGCCACATGCGCACAGCAGAAGCCGTTGCCACTGGATGATTATTGTAATAGTACAAATTTACGGCTTGCCTAGGCGATAATAACACGATCAGTGCTCATTAGCGCCACATGATAATTGCTCAAACTTAGGATGATGGATTCCAGATTCAAACAAACTAAAAGGATACGAGTTGGGTGTTGGGCAGCAGTGGACGCAATGGCGCGAAGCCGGGCAAGGATGCATGCGAATCGCGGAACCGAGAAACAGAAATGTCCCCGAATAAACAACTTTTTTGTATAAAAATCAAACTTAGCACGCTCACCGGTGTTGTCCATGGCGAGTCGGCGGCCGTTGCTCGTCCGGCCAGGAAACATCCTCCCCCCGCACGGCGTTGCTGCGCTGCCAGGCCTCCTCCCGGTCCGCTTCGATAATCTGGCTATCATGCCGCGTTGTTGGCGATGCCGCTACCGAAGGCGAAGCTGCTGCGCGTGTGGCCGAAGCCAGGCGGCGAGCTGCTGATCGCAAGGACCTCGGGAGCATAGAACGCGCGGCAAGTTCTGGGCAGAAATGGCCTCCTCCTAGCTGGAAGCCACATGCATGGGTGGGGGTAGAAAACACACCCAACGAGTGGCGCTCTACGATTCCGTGGATCGAGCACGGGGGCAGGGACACGAAAATAACAGGTTTGTTCGGCGCTGGCTTCGTGGACTGTACGTGTGGTGAGCAAGCGAGGGAGGAAGAAGGAGAAACCATTATCACGAACTCTTTCTTTCTTCTTAAAAACTCGAGAAGACGATGACGGCGTGCGTGATCGTTCTTCCAAGGACCGTTGTGCAGATACTAGATAGGAACCGTGATGAGTCACCCGCCAATCAGTACTCAGTCCTCGCCTTTACACGTCCGTTCGGACACGCAACTCCTAATAAACGTGCGCTGGTTTTCTTCCTGGTCGTTTACTCGTGCTGCTGGGGCATGCCTGATCGCCTGTCTACTCGTGGAGCAGATCGATGCTCGACGGAGGAAGAAACGAGCAGTGCGCGCGCCGGCCGGTCCGGTGGCAACGCGGGACGCACGCGCCCGTATCAGCTGGGCCGGTTTAGCACTTATCCTCCTCCGGCAGAACGGGGTGGGGGGCAACGTGCTCGGCCCCGCTGCTCTGTGTGTCTGTCGTTGACGCGCGCGGTGTGCGGCGACCAACAGCCCGGCGTCGGCGATGCGGCCAAGAGCGCGCCACGTGACGCGGGGCTCCAGTGCTCTCCAAGATGCTCGGTGATTGGGATGATTGGATCTAGATCAAGTGAGCTGGCCGGTTTTATTGGTGCGCTCGCCAGGAAAATGGGAGATGCCGCAACAGCCAGAAGAAAAGTACAAGAACGCTGTAAAAGTTTGAAGGACGATCTGGAGTCATCGTCGGATCCAAATACTACTGGCACACGGGCGCACAGCTTGTCATCAGGTGCACAGATGAGAATGAACGGAGGTATTTTCGTACTAGGGCCGGCCCTGGGAGGGCTGGGCAGGGTGGGCGGCTGGGCAGGGTGGGCGGCTGCCTCGGGACCCCAATATTTAGGAAGCCCAGGTATGTTATATGCCTATGTATTGTCAGCCCAAGCCCAGCAGAAACAAATAAAAACGACTTTGAGCCTAATGGGCTGCGTCCGTGCGTGGCCTAGCGCTGCGCATTCGGTTAATATGGTTAGTTCGGTTCGGTTTATACGGTTATACGGTAAATACGGTTTTGATACTTCGGTTAATACGGTTTGGTTTCGGTAATAACCATTTAGTTTCGGTTTTGTTTCGGTTATAACCAAATTAACCACAGTTGACGCGAATTTTCAATAACACATAAATTTTATAGCCATATATTTCAGTTTTATTTTTTGTATGACCAAGCTATAGATATTTTGTAAGAGATAGAAGCAAAAAAACAATGAAATTTCGGGAAAGAGCAAAAAATATACTAGTCCTGGGAGTTGAACTCGTGACGACTAGTTAGAAACATATATTTCCACGTCCTAACAATAGGCCAAGTGAATCTTAGTGAATTCTGTACACCGTGTACTTTATATAACAGTTTTGGGTAAAGTTGGATAGGACTTCGGAAATCAAATTCTTTGATGAACCGGACATTTCGGTTTTTCGGTTAACCATGTGGTTTTTCGGTTTAAAACCGAATTAACCATATCTCATATGGTTAGCACTTTTGCTAACCATAACCTAACCACTAACCGTAAAAACCACAATTTTGATTACGGTTTGGTTTTTTTTTGTTCGGTTTTTGGTTTCGGTTCGGTTATGTGCAGCGATCGCGGGTTCGGACTATCTACGCAAGAAAAATGTTAGAATACAAGTTGTAATTGTGTTTTAGAGTCCTATTCGGTTTGTATTAGGCTAGGTCAGTGGTCTATGCCCCTCATATATACCTCTTGTAACCGGCACACTATTGCTATCAGTTATTATTCAATACAATTTTACATGGTATCAGACTTACGATCCTAGGGTATGGCCAACCCGCCAACCCCGTCGCCGCCGCTGCCGCCCGGCTACTTCGAGCGGCGCGCCGCCATCGTCGCCGCCAAGGTCGCCGCGGCCGCGGCCTCCTCCACCTCTACCTCCACTTTAGCTCCACCTCCACCAATGGCTCCTCCGCAACCATCAGGTTGGCGTCCAAGTCCCAACTACAGGGGCCGAAACCCTAAACCGCCGCAATTTCGCACGGCGCATGCTACTCCTCCGTCCTCGGCTCCGGCTCCACCGACTGCACCACCGCCGCCGCCCGGATGGCGCCCCTCTCCTGATCCGTGGACCGGGCTAGTCCAGGCGTGGCCTATGCCCTGGTCCGCCCCGGCGCCCTATGGTGCCCCGCCTGCCTACACTGGTGGCTGGCAGCCCGGTACCCGTCCTCACACCGGCGCCCCCGTCCTCGCGCCACGACAGCCGACGGCCGCGTACAACGCTGCCCCCGCCTACGCGGCATCGATCTACAACGCCCCTCCTTATGCATCATATGTCTCTACATCGGCCCCCTCTATGCCGCAGTACAATGATGGTGGCTCTCTCTTTATGCCGATGTCGGCCCTACTGTCGACGCCGCCACACCCGCCAGCTCCCATGTCTACACCGGCCTCTACTTCGACTCCGAGCTGGGACCAATCCGCTTTTCTACAAGCCATGAACAACTTTGCTGCACAAGGGAACTCAGGTACGGATTGGATTTTCGATTCTGGTGCTTCTAGTCATATGTCTGCATCGACTAATTTGTTGTCTTCTTGCACACCGTCGCCTTTTCCCTCTATTACTCTCGGTGATGGATCCTCTATTCCTATTTACTGTGTCGGTCAAGCCCAAATCCAATCCCTAATCAAACCTTTGCTTCTTCGTGATGTTCTTGTAGCTCCTGCACTAATTAAAAATCTGATTTCTGTTCACCAATTCACCAATGATAATCACGTTTCTGTCGAATTTGACCCCTTTGGTTTGTCTGTGAAAGATTACCGGACCAAGGCCGAGATCGCTCGATTCAATAGCTCCGGTGATTTGTATTCCCTCCATGGTGTTACGGCCGCTGCCCCTCCAACGTCTATGGTGGGCTCTGTTGATCTGTGGCACCAACGTCTCGGCCATCCCAATAATAATGTGTTATCTACACTCCTTAGTGAATTTTCAATACCTTATAATAGAGATTCTCACAATTCTTCTATGTGTCAGTCGTGTCAATTAGGCAAACATGTTCGTCTCCCCTTTAACTCCTCTCAATCCTCTAGTACTTTTCCTTTTGAATTACTTCATTGTGATCTTTGGACATCACCAATAGAAAGTGTCTCTGGTTTTAAGTATTATCTTGTTATTCTTGATGATTTTACACATTATGTTTGGACATTTCCTTTACGCAACAAATCCGACGTTCACAATATATTTCTTAACTTTCAGCGTTATGTCTCGGTCCACTTTTTCCTTCCTATAAGGTTTATTCAATGCGATAATGGTCGTGAATTTAACAACTTTAAAAATCGAAATTTCTTTCTTCAATATGGAATTCTCTTGCGTTTCTCCTGTCCTTATACCTACCCTCAAAACGGCAAGGCCGAGCGTTCTCTTTGCACTCTTAATGACATCACTCACACTCTTCTTATTCAATCTTCTATGCCTCCGAAGTTCTGGGCTGAAGCCCTAAACACGGCCACATATCTAGATAATATTCGACCATCTAAAGTTAATCCTCACACCACACCCTACTTCTCTTTATTTCTCTCTCATCCGAACTACTCCGAAGTTCGTGTCTTCGGTTGTCTTTGTTTTCCTAACTCCTACTCTACTTCTCCTAACAAACTTTCACCTCGTTCTACCCCGTGTGTCCATCTAGGTTTTTCCGACGAGCACAAAGGATATCGTTGTCTAGATCTCATTAGTGGTCGTGTTCATGTGTCTCGTCATGTAACTTTTGCTGAAAATATTTTTCCTTTTTCCGAGCGTCAACCTCTAGATCCTAACTCATCCACGCCGTCTACTAATCCCCCTCATCGCAATACTTTTCCCTTCTTTCACCAGCCAAATCCTGCCGTCGCTCCTGCCGCGGCAACAAAACAGGCCGAATTCTCTGCCGCGGCAGCCGATCCTGCTGCGCCCTCTCCTACTGCCACCTCTGACGCGGCAGCGGAACATGCAGAAACTCTGCCGCGGTAGACTTCCTGCCGTCGCCGTCTCCGCCGCCAACACCTGCGTCCGCTACGCCGGGCGCGTCAACCACGTCTTCATCTATCCCTCCTCCTCATGCTATTCCCGTTCCGGTGCCTACTAACGATCATGCCATGCGCACACATGGCAAGTCCGGTTTTCGTTTACCCGCCAAAGTCGTCTAAATCTAAACGCATCTCTATCTTCTTCCTCTATTCCCAAATCTTACAAATCAGCTCTCCTAGATCCTAATTGGGCCGCAGCCATGAAAGATGAATATGATGCTCTCATTCAAAATAACACGTGGCAATTAGTTCCTCGTCCTTCAAACACAAATATAGTCTCTGGCAAATGGGTTTTTCGCCACAAATTTAATTCCGATGGAAGTCTTGCACGTTATAAAGCTCGATGGGTATGCCGTGGTTACTCTCAGCAACATGTCATCGATTATGATGAGACTTTCTCTCCTGTTGTTAAACCCAGCACTATTCGTACTGTCCTTAGCATCGCCGTATCTTCTTCTTGGCCTATTCATCAACTCGATGTCAAAAATGCTTTTCTTCATGGTTCTCTTCAAGAAACAGTCTATTGTCAACAACCTCTTGGCTTCGAATATTCTTCCTATCTTAATCATGTTTGTCTTCTTCAAAAATCTCTTTATGGTCTTAAACAAGCACCACGGGCTTGGTTTCAACGTTTTTCTACTTATGCTCAAACAATCGGTTTCACTCCTTTCCGTTCGGACACTTCCCTCTTCACCTTTCATCACAATACCGACACCGCTTATCTTCTTCTCTATGTTGATGATATTATTCTCACAGCTTCCTCACAACACTTTTTAGATCATATTATCTCTCTTCTTCGCAAAGAATTCTCTATGTCTGTTGGGGTTATGCCGAACAGGGGTCCTCACAGAGAAGGTTAAAAGCCAGCAGACCAGGGTGGCCCAAAGTGGTGGTAAGCCGAATCCGGCTTACCGGGCGGCCCAGTATGCTGAAGCACGGGAGGCCCATCCGGCTAAGGGAAGACTCTAGAAGCCGGCCCGCGTTGCAGAAGACTTAGCCCACAAGGCAAGCCCCAAGCCGGGTTAGAGTAGGACTCAGTTCTTAGTCGGTTAGGTTTCCTCCTGTAAGCCCAGGGTCTGGACGCCTTTATAAGCCGGCCCCTGGGACGCCTAAGGGCACGTACAATCTCAACCTCAATCCACTGTAACTCGACGATATTGCCTTATAGTGAATTATAGCAGCACGTAGGATCTCGCCACCGACGTGAGATCCGAAGCTGGGTAAACTTGCCTCTATGTCGCCGGATCACCCCATGACTCCAAAACCCCTCTCTCTACCTAGCTCGATGGCACCCCTGCCGCGGCTAGATTCGACAATACCACGACAGTTGGCGCCCACCGTGGGGCCGGAGACCTCTGGGGTTTCGATCTGTCCAGGAGCTGCAGGCGGAGTCGGCGACACCATCGCGGTCGGCATGGTGAGCTACTTCGACGAATCGGGAGCCGGCCACGTCTTCAACGACGGCCTCTGGACGCCGGCAAAGGAGGATCCCGCCGGCTGGTCCACTATCTCCATCGGCGGCTTCGACATCTTCGTCGGCTTCACCGCCCAGGCTTTGGACGATCTCGGTTTCACATCGAGTTTGCCCACCACCCACCCCTACAACATTGAAGACGGATCGGATCTGGACTCTAAAGAGCTAGCTGATCTGGATCTAGCGTTTGATGCTGACGATGAGGACTCCGAGGATGACGCAACCTCAGGGGCAGCGCCGGGTTACCACTTCATCGGCATGGCTGGAGAATCCGGCTCAAACGAGTCGACGACATTACCTGAGTCAATCCTCCCTGCCTTGCAGATGGAGGCAGATTCAGAAGCCGGATCAGTGGACACCGCTCCTATGGAGCAAGACCCTGAATCTGAAGGAGAATCCGACGATTTCAGTCGGAAGGTTGCGTCCTGCTTGGGACGCCCTGTCGAGGTCTTGATGGGAAACATCTCGGATCCTAATGCCGACCCCAACACCTCGAAAACCGCCGATGGCGAAGAAAAAACTCCGCAAGCCGGAAATCTCAAGGTGGATTTCGTACCACCACTGGCTCCATCAAAGGGGGCAGATAGAAGGCCGGCTGGAGGAGACGACATCGACGCTAAGAACGGCGACGCGGCGCAGAGGGAGCACGAAAGAAAGATGGCGAGCTGCAAGCAACTGTTGACGCCACTCCCTCCAAACGCATCGCTAGACGACATTGAGAAGCGCCGCGCCTTATTTGAGGAGCAAGCCGCCCAGATAGTAGAGCGTGAAGTTGAGCTCACAAACAAGGAAACGGAGTTCATCCGAAAGCAGGGGATAAAGGGGGCTGACGATGTCTACCGTCCGGCTCGTGATAAGAACCTGCATAAGAGGCTGGATTTCCGTAGCAAGTGGGAAGCCGACCATGTAGATTCAGTCTGGAGGAAGTACCACCACCGACATGACCCGGTGACAAATATGTGTTACTTCAATACCCCAGCCAAAAATATGGAGGCTGCCCAGGAGGTCATGTTCGACAAATCCCTAGATCGTGACGCTCGGCTTAAATATTCGGCTTATCTACTGGAGGTTGCACAGCAGCAGCAGAATGATTCGCAAGTCAAAACAGGGCGGCTTGTTGATGATTCTCGCCTTTGCAAGTCAACCGCTAACAAGCCAATGGCTGCTGCCCCTGCCGACCCAGATGACGACCCGGCCGGCTCAAGTAGTCACAACAAAGGCAGCAAGGACCCGAAGGACAAGCAGCCTAGAGGCGCGGAATCCCGGATAGGTTCTTCACGCCATCGTGAAGCCGGTCAGGAAAGGCATCGGAGCCGAGAAAGAAAGGAGGATCCTCGCACGGAAAAGGTGGCTCCACCTCGTCAGGAGCAACGACGTGAAGGGGAAAATCAACCCCGAAGGGAGGGAAACAGAGGTCATATGCCACCTCCACCGCCGCCTCCACCGCGCAAAGAGGGAGATAACACTTCCAAATACATACCCCCTCCACGACGACAAAGGACTCCAAGCCCTCCGCGTAATGCAAGCCGGGCGAGCCAAAGCCGTCACAGGGAAGAACCAAGACAAGAAAAGTCGGTTGCTAAGCCGCCACCAGACAATGATGTTCGAAGCCTAATCGAGGAAAGGAAGTCGGCCAGAGATGCCCAATACCTCGGCCCCAAGTGTTTTGGCAGAATAATCAGAGAGCAAATTCTACCTCCCACTTTGTCGAACGTAACAAAGATGGTTGAGAAGTACAGCGGTACTGCTAATCCTGAGACCTGGCTCTCAGATTATGTTAGTGCCTGCGACATATATCAAGGCAGCGCCGACTCGGCAGTGCGATTCTTGCCCCTGATGTTAACCGGGACGGCACGCATGTGGATTGAAGGCCTGCCCGAAAGGACAGTTCATACCTGGAGTGATATGAAGCGTGTTTTTATCCAGCACTTTCAGGGCACATATAAGCGCCCAAAGTCGATTTTCGACTTACAGCGGTGCGTGCAGCAAAGGAATGAGTCTAGCCGTGAATTCGTCTCACGATGGAGTGAAATCAAAAACGCTTGCGAAGGCATCTCAGAAACTCAGGCGATCCACGCTTTCAAGCAATCTCTGAGGAAGGGGACGACTTTCCGCTTCATGATCTACAGCGACGAGTCGGAAACTTTGGGGGGCTTGCTCGCTTGTGCAAACAAGTACGCCGCTGCTGATGATGACAACAGGGAGGACGCCGAAAACCGTCGGCGCGAGTCCGGGAAAAAGAAGATTGAAGATCAAGCCGGCCCTTCTCAGGAGGTCGCTGCCGCCTTTGGAAAGGGTGGTTCAAGCAATGGCAAATGGCAAGGCAATAAGCCGGCAAATAACCAATCATCCCGGCCACCAGCGGTGAAGTATGACGACATCAAGCACAACCCCTGTGTCCATCATCTAAGGCCAAATGGGACAAGTTCCCACACGCTCCAGCAATGTCACATTAATCGAGACATCGCTAAGGACCCCAAGGCCGGCAAGTCAAGGAACAAGCGCAAGTCCAGGAAAGGACGACAAAGAGAAGGAAGAAGCTGCTTCAGAGTCGGATGACGCCGCCTCCAAAGAAAAGGCAGCAAATTCCCTAAGCATGCCGAAAGTCTCATCGTCAACCTGGCAACAGATTCTTCACGCAAAGAAAAGGCGGCTTGGCGAGAACTCAACGCTACGGTGCCCGCAGTCCCTCAATATCTGGATTGGTCCGACACACCCATCACATGGGATCGCAGCGATCACCCGGATAGAGTTCCTGCAAAGCGCACCTACGCCTTAGTCGTCAGCCCAATAGTCGACAAGTACAAGTTGACAAAGGTGCTCATGGATGGCGGCAGTAGTATCAACATACTTTACGCCGCAACGTTAAGGAGGATGCGTATTTCCGAGTCACAACTCACCCACAGTACTGTGAAGTTTCATGGGATTGTGCCAGGACGACAAGCTTCCTCGATGGGGCAAATTACCCTGAAGGTCACCTTTGGTGAAGCCGATAATTTTCGGACTGAGGACGTCTCTTTTGAGGTGGTTCCCTTCAGAAGTGCATACCATGCAATCTTTGGACGTCCGGCTTTCGCCAAGTTTATGGCTCGGCCCTGCTACATCTACAGCATGCTGAAAATGCCGGGACCCAATGGCGTCATCACAGTTAGGGGAGACTTTAAGAAAGCCAAGGAATGCGAGGCCTCCAATGCCGTCCATGCTGAACAAGTGATCTGCAGGGAAGAGTTGGAGGACCTCAAGAAAACAATTGGTCCCGATGAGATGCCGGCAACTGAAAAGCCGTCCTCTAAAGTCGACTCAAGCTTCAAGCCAAAGGACGACACCAAGAAAATCAAGCTCTCAAAGGAGGATCCGACAAAGGAGGCCATCATCGGCACCGGTCTCGACGACAAATAGGAAGGCGAGCTCGTCAAGTTTCTCCGTGAGAACCGGGACATATTTGCCTGGTCACCATCTGACATGCCAGGTGTCCCGAGGAAACTTGCCGAGCACTCCCTAAAAGTCAACAAGGACGCAAAGCCGGTCAAGCAAGGCCTTCGTCGGCTCGGAACTGAGAAGCGCAAGGCGGTTGGAAAGGAGATCCTAAGGCTCACAGCCGCCAAATTCATTCGTGAAGTTGTCCACACTGATTGGTTGGCAAATCCCGTGCTAGTCCCAAAGAAGAACACCTCGGAGCTGCGTATGTGCATTGATTTCACCGGCTTAAACAAAGCCTGCCCTAAAGATCCGTTCGCCTTACCGCGCATCGATCAGGTCATCGATTCAACCGCCGGCTCAGAGATGCTATGTTTCCTGGACGCTTATTCAGGTTACCATCAGATAAAGATGAAGGAGTCAGATCAAATCAAGACATCCTTCACTACGCCGTATGGCAATTATTGTTATGTCACAATGCCGTTCGGCTTAAAGAATGCCGGTGCTACTTACCAAAGGTGTATGCAGCGGTGTTTGGACAAACAAATTGGCCGCAATGTTCACGTCTATGTTGACGACATTGCAGTCATGTCGAAGAAGCGTGGCGATCTCATCGCCGATCTGTCGGAAACCTTTGCAAACCTAAGGGAGTACCAGATGAAGCTTAATCCGGCAAAATGCGTCTTCGGTGTACCCGCAGGCAAGCTTCTGGGCTTCATTGTTTCCCAAAGGGGAATTGAAGTTAACCCGGAAAAGATAAAGGCGATTCAGAACATCGAGAAGCCGACTTGTCTGAAGGACATACAGCGGCTTACGGGTTCCGCCGCGGCTGTAAGCCGTTTCATCAGCCGGCTTGGAGATAAAGCTTTGCCTCTGTATAAACTCCTCAAAAAGTCGGATAGTTTCGTCTGGACGGAGGAAGCAGAAGCAGCCTTAGCTCAGCTGAAGTATACATTGACGCATGCTCCAATCTTGGTGGCTCCAAGGAAAGAGAGCCACTCTTGCTCTATTTGTCGGCCACAAACTTTGTTATCAGTGCCGTCATTGTAGTTGAGCGCCTGGAAGAGGGAAAGCAATGGCCGGATCAGCGCCCCGTCTATTTTATTAGCGAGGTATTCTCAGATTCAAAGCAGCGCTATCCCCACTACCAGAAGTTAGCCTATGGCGTATTCTTTGCCGCCAGGAAACTGCGTCATTACTTCCATGATCACACAGTTACGGTGGTCAGCAAGGCTCCGTTAAGGGAAATCATCAACAATGCCGACGCAACGGGTCGAGTCGCCAAATGGGGCATCGAATTAGCAGCTTTCGACATCCAGTACAAGCCGAGGACCGCCATCAAATCTCAGGTCTTAGCCGACTTTGTTGCAGATTGGACAGAGGCGATGGAAAGCACACCTTTGCCGGATTCTCAGTACTGGATAATGCACTTCGATGGCTCGAAGATGAAGGAAGGCTCGGGGGCTGGAGTAGTTCTAAAATCGCCTAAGGGTGATAAGCTCAGCTATGTTCTCCGAATCCACTTCAACGCCACCAACAATGTAGCAGAGTATGAGGCTCTCCTTCATGGTCTTCACATGGCTAAGGAATTGGGAGTACAGCGCATCCTCTGCTATGGCGACTCAGATCTGGTTGTGCAGCAACTTGATGGTTGTTGGGACACAAAGAGTCCCACAATGGCGGAATACAGAAGAACAGTCGACGAATTCGGCCGATGCTTTGCCGGCTTAGAGGTTCGACATATCTCCCGAGATGACAATGAAGCTGCTGATGCCTTGGCCAGAATAGGATCCAAGAAGAAGGCAGTGCCACCAGACGTATTCCTCCATCACCTTCACAAGCCGTCCATCAAAGGCGGCGATGAAGATTACCCTTTGTCGGCAGAATCAGTTCAGGTGTGCTTGGTAACCCCAGATTGGACCACACCCTACATTGATTTCCTGGTTAATAAGAAACTGCCCAAGGACGACGAGGTGCTAAGCCGTCAAATTGAGCGTCGAGCAAAGGCGTACACGATTATTAACGGGCAACTCTACAAGAGGAGCACTTCCGGCATCTTTCAAAGATGCGTCTCTCCAGAGGAAGGACGGCAAATCTTAGAAGAAATCCACTCCGGCGAATGTGGGCATCACGTGGCGGCAAAGGCGTTAGTCGCCAAGGCATTTCGGCACGGATTCTTCTGGCTGACGGCTAAAGAGGATGCTATCAACATCGTCAAGACTTGTGAAGGATGTCAGCGCTACGCAAAGCAGGTTCACTTGCCGGCTCAGGAGCTCCGAACGATCCCTATCACTTGGCCGTTCGCGGTCTGGGGGCTCGACATGGTGGGACCCTTTAAGACGGCGAGAGGAGGCTTAACCCACCTGTTGGTGGCGGTCGACAAATTCACGAAGTGGGTGGAGGCAAAGCCCATCAAGAAACTCGACGGAGTAACGGCAGCAAAGTTCATCATCGAGATTACAACTCGATTTGGCATACCGCATAGCATTATCACTGACAATGGCACAAACTTTGCCGTCGGTGAGCTAGCGAAGTTCTGTAGCCATCAAAGATCCGACTCGATGTGGCATCGGTAGCGCACCCACAATCCAATGGACAGGTAGAGCGCACTAACGGCATTATTCTGCAGGGTATTAAGCCGAGGCTTGAAACTCCTTTGCATCGAGCAGCCGGCGCTTGGGTTGAGGAATTGCCGGCGGTCTTATGGAGTATTCGTACTACCACAAATAGGTCAACCGGCTTCACCCCTTTCTTCCTGGTATATGGTGCAGAAGCGGTGCTCCCATCCGACATGATCCACGATTCTCCTAGAGTCGCAGCTTACGTCGAAGAAGACGCAGAAGAAGCACGCAAAGACGGCTTAGATATCCTCGAAGAAGAAAGAGAGTTAGCTCTCCAAAGATCCGCCATCTATCAACAAGATCTACGTCGTTACCAGAGCCGTAGAGTGCGGAATCGATCTTTTCGAGAGGGCGACTTAGTGCTTCGGCTTGTTCAAAGCCGGCAGCACAAATTATCCCCGCCATGGGAAGGACCTTTCGTTATCAGCAAAGTCTTGAAAAACGGGTCATATTATCTCCTCGACTTAAGGGATTNCTAGTCTTAATAACTTAACCCGGCATAGTGCTCGGGGGCTACTGGGTAAGATATTTTACCTGGTAGTGCTCGCGGAGAAGCGTCATGCCGGCCTCAAAGCTATCAGCAAAGTAGTTCTGCTGATCTTTAAGGATCTCTATGACATCAAAGGTATCATAGGCCGCCTAGAGGGGGGGTGAATAGGCGATTAAAACTTTTTCTAATTAGGGGCTTGATAATTCCGGAATAAAACTATGTGTTTTAAATTAACAAGCCAACAACCTAATTACTAGGCTCACCTATGTGCACCAACAACTTATGCTAAGCAATTCAAGCAACGAGGAGATAGCAAGATATGAACTTCAAGCATGAGGCTATCACAATGTAAATTGCATAAGTAAAGCTCGGGTATAGAAATAACCGAGGCACGCGGAGACGAGGATGTATTCCCGAGTTCCTCCTTGTTAAGGAGTACGTCTCGTTGGAGGGGTGTGAGCTCGCCACAAGAGGCCTACTCAAGATGCCACAAAGGCCTCAACCCTATTCTCCGATGAACCTCACCCAAGGGATTGGTTCACCTTCCACTATCGGAATCCTTCAAGGCGGATTCTGGAGCCCTTTACAACTCTTCTTGGGGCACACACCCACAACTCAATTGGGGGCTCCCAAACTCGTGCCGAAGCTTCACAACTCGAAGTCTTCGCGGCACCTCCAACCGTCTAGGGTACACAATGCACCCAAGAGGCACAAGCTCTTGGGAACACAATGCACCCAAGAGTAACAAGCTTCTCAACCTTCAACTTCACGTATCACCGTGGGGAGAGCAACCCGATACAACTAATGCAAAAGGCAAGAACACACCAAGTGGTCAAATCCTTCTCTCTAAAATCCAACCAAAGCAACTAATGCTATGGAGGATTTAGGAGAAAGAACAAAGGAGGAACACCAAGAACTCCAAAATCTAGATCCCACGAGTTCCCCCCACTTAGAGGAGATTTTGTTTGGTGGAAATGTAGATCTAGATCTTCTCTCTCTTTTCCCTCAAAGATATGCAAGAATCATGGGAGGAATTGGGAGAGGGGCAAGCTTTTCAAGGTCAACAATGGTGGGAGAGAGAGGGGAAAACGTGCTTGTCTCTTTGGGGAAGAAGGGGGCCTTATATAGGTCCCCAAGAGAAAGAGCCGTTGCAGGAAAACTTACCCCGGAGACTCCGGTCTGTCCAGGCCGGAGACTCCGGCCCAAACCGGAGACTCCGGGGTCATTCCGGGGTGTCTCCGGCAGGGCAACAGAGCCGCGCCACCCGTTCGACGAAAATCCAAAGTTTTAGGCCGGAGACTCCGGTCAAGGGCCGGAGACTCCGGCCTACAGAAAACCTGCAAAAACAGCAAAACGAAAACTGCAACAACTTTTTCACCCGGACTCCGATTTCGATGATCTTGGGCTCGTTGGAACCGCAACGAAGAGCTCTACAAGATCATGCAGAGAAACATCATAGTCCTACAAAGGAGAATAAAACAAAATGTATAAAGGTAAACCTTCTCTAAAAAGGAATAACCGATAAATTCTCCAACATCAAAAACCAACAAGTTTTTCATCAAGACTCCGTTTTCTATGATATTGGGCTTGTTTCAAAGATAATCACAAGCCCTACAAGATCATGCATATACACATCATAGTCCATCATGTGAGGAGGAAATCATAAGGAGAGAGTTTGACCTCTCTTAGAAGAGACAAACCGGTAAAACCTCCAATATCAAAAACGCAAGAAGATAATCATGAAATCCGTTTTTGATGAACTAGAGCTTGGTATGGAGATGAACACAAGCTCTAAATTCTCACATGGATAAAAGCCAAATAAGAACCAATAAAGATGATTGCATGGATGCAAAGGTTTGAGCTCTCCACGATCAATACGATCACGATACTCGGTCGAGAGCCCCTCTTGATAGTACGGCTATCTATCCTATAACCCGGTCTCTCACTAAACATCATGAGACCGGTAAAATAAAAACCCTATCAAGATCATACCTTTGCCTTGCGCATTAATCCACTTGAGGTAGATGGAGACGATCTTCATCTCCTCAAGGCGAACCATCTTCTTGATTGCGCTTCGCTTGGTGAAGAATCACATGACGCTCCCCCATACACCAAGATGGGGAGAGCACTCTTCGGCATATCTTCACTTGAACTTGAGAGTTGATCAACCCGCACAAAGCCTTGATCAACCCAACACTTTTCTTCCCTTGAGCTTGACTCCAACAAATGGAGATCAAGCAAAGCCATGACTCCAACACATGGAGACAAGCAAGCTAATGGACACCTACAAATATAGCTCAATGCAAATATTAGTCCATAGAGATTGTCATTAATTACCAAAACCATGCATGGGGGCAACCATGCACTTTCAATAGGCCTTGGTATGATCCGGTTCGTCATCCCGGACAGTTGTTCCCTTCTTCCGGGGAAACCGAGGTGCCTTCATGAACCGGCTCATGAATTCCGGCTTGATGCGCCCTTCCTCGTCGAAGGCTTCGGCTTTGATCGGGTGAAGGATTGGGGCATCATCAGCCGGAGCTTCAGCCCTTGGAGAAGAGGTTTCAGTCACCTTCCCCATCATCTCCGTCCATTGTGTGGGGGGAGTGACCCCAGCTCTCCCAACAGGTGGAGCCGTCACCATGGCACGTGTGTTATCCTCTGTTGGGTTCGGCTCTGGAACCGGAGGAGTTGGTGGAGGGATGGCAGGAGAGGTTTTCTTCCTCATGGCGACCGTCTTGGTTTTCAACGGAGCGCCTTTCTTCATCCTGCAAAGGTAAAAGATGTTTAACAAATCCGACTTTGTTGCAAGGGAAGGAGGAGATGTTATCAGTCGACTTACTTCTTGCTGGGGATATTGAGCCCAGCAAGTGCATCATCGTCTTCAGTCGACTTAGCGCCGCTAGTGGTCGACTGGCCCTTCCTCTTCCGGCTCTCTGCTTGAGCCGAAGAAAAGGTAACGGGACGCTGGATCACTTTGCTGGACGACGACGTGCCAGCTGATCCAGAAGTGGAAAGGCCTGGAATCTGAGGATTAAAACAAGTCAGCTTGTGGCTGAAAAGGTAACATCCCTTCAAAGAATTGAACTTTGTTTTCGGCAAAGTACCTTTGGGGGAGGGTTGGATGCCGTGAACATCGGCATCGATTCTTCATATTGCCGACCCTCGTTGGGCCGGGCTTTGATTAGGCGGTTGAGGCGCGCGTGATAGAGCTCCTCATCCATGTCTTTCTCGCTGGTCCTCATGGGATCAGCATTACCAGTGTACTCGCACAAAAGGCGGGTACGGTGCTGGAGGGGCTGGATCCGTCTTTTGACCCAGCATATTATGGTGTCCTCCCCAGTTAGGGGAGGAGAGCCGGAGGTTAACTCCGAAATCTTCGCCTGAATGGCGACATGGTCTGCCGGCATCTTCGCCGACGGTTTCTTCGTCCAGGACGACATGGGCGTGCCGGCTATATCTGTGAAGGGGGCTAGGCCCTCAAGCCGGTTCGGTGGTGCCACGTCCTTGCAGTAAAAGAAGGTCGAGGCCCATCCCTTTGCCGAGTCGACGATTGGGACCTGAGGGTACCAGTCCATATCCCGGCGGCAGTTGAAGCTGATTGAGCCGACCACTAGCAGCTCCTTGTTGACAGTCTGCCTCTTGACTAAGAAGCATCTATGGAAGAAGTCTAGCCTAGGTTTTATACCTAAGTAACCTTCAAATAGAGCTACAAAGCCGGAGATGTAAAGCAAACTGTTCGGGGTGATGTTATGAATTTGGAGGCCGTAGTGGTCGAATATTTCTATCAGAAATGCCGACGGCGGCAAAGAAAAACCCCTAGAAACGTGGGAGGAGAGAAGTACCCCGCTCGTCCCAGACTGGGGTTGGATACGGGTCGTCCAAGGCGGATCTCCAAGCCGGCGGAGTAGAAGATGCCGGAGGAATGACGCCATCGGCCGCCATGCTTTTGAGCTCGCCTTCTTCTACAGCTGAGCCGACCCAATTATGTGTCGGGTTGTTGGCAGCACCTTTATCGCTGCCGGCTTCCTCCTCTTCATCCTCCCCAGCGCTAGCTCCTTCGGCTGCGGCGTCAGAAGCCTTGGGGGCAGCGGCTTCGGCTGCGGCTTTCGCAAAGGCCACTTCGTCGCGGCCGGGCACGGTGAGGGTGTCCACCGGAGATGGGGAAGATGCAGCTGTAGCGGCGGAAGGCTCGGAGGCGGCGGTGGGTGGCACGGAGACAGCGGCGGCGGCCGCGGAAGGAGAGCCGCCCATCGGCGGAGCCGAATCCGAAGGCGTCGCGTCGATCACCGGCGAGCTTGGAGCGCTGGATGCCATGGAGCTCGGAGGAAGAACTTGAGTTGGGAGAAGGAGAGATCTGGAGAGATGGATGCTAGGGTTGCAAATGGCGAGTGACGGCGGCAGAGGCGAGGCGTCCGGGATTTATAGTAGAGACGCCGAGATCCGCGCAACGGTCACAGGCCGAGATTTTCGCCACGCGTCACGGATCTAGCCGTTGTGAGACGTTTGCTCTCCTCCGACTCCTCGATTCTCGCGCGGGAAAAACGCTGTTAGCCCCTGCATTCAAAAGATGCTCCTCCACTCACACGTCCGGGTCTGACATAACCATCAAATCGGCGGACGCGTGTCGTTACACGCTCAAAATACTTTTCGGCATATATAAGCCGACGCAGTTAAAATCGACAAAGCTGTTCGACATGGTTTCAGGGTTCTGGGAATGCTCCAAGACTGAAGACGGACGATGAATTTCCCGGACAGCAAAATGCCGAAGATTGAAGCCAGCCGCTGAAGTACTTGAAGCTTTCCGGGGGCTACTGTTGGGGTTATGCCGAACAGGGGTCCTCACAGAGAAGATTAAAAGCCAGCAGACCAGGGTGGCCCAAAGTGGTGGTAAGCCGAATCCGGCTTACCGGGCGGCCCAGTATGCTGAAGCACGGGAGGCCCATCCGGCTAAGGGAAGACTCTAGAAGCCGGCCCGCGATGCAGAAGACTTAGCCCACAAGGCAAGCCCCAAGCCGGGTTAGAGTAGGACTCGGTTATTAGTCGGTTAGGTTTCCTCCTGTAAGCCCAGGGTCTGGACGCCTTTATAAGCCGGCCCCTGGGACGCCTAAGGGCACGTACAATCTCAACCTCAATCCACTGTAACTCGGCGATATGCCATATAGTGAATTATAGCAGCACATAGGATCTCGCCACCGACGTGAGATCCGAAGCTGGGTAAACTCGCCTCTATGTCGCCGAATCACCCCACGACTCCAAAGCCCCTCTCTCTACCTAGCTCGATGGCACCCCTGCCGTGGCTAGATTCGACAATACCACGACAGTTAGGGTTGGCCGGCCTCCCTTTGGGCCTTTGTGGTTGGCCCAAGTCCTAGTCCAACTAGGGCTTGGCCGGCTGGGCTAAGGGGCTGGTGCGGCCAGCCCATTAAGGTGGCTGTACCACCCTCTAGTCCATGTGGGCCCCCATACAATATGGGCCCCACTTCTAGACCCTTCTAGAACTTTCCGGTACCCTATGCAAATATTCCGGAACCTTTCCAAAACCTCCGGAAACACTTTCCTTATATGAATCTTATTCTCCGGACTCTTCCGGAACTCCTCGTGACGTCCGGGATCCTATCCGAGACTCCGAATCACCATTCGTTCATACCATCAAATATCTCATCGCTAACCCTAGCTACATCGGAGCGTTAAGTGTGTGACCCTTCGGGTTCGAGAACATGCAGACATGATCAGATCAATAATCAATAGCGGGACCGGGATGCCCATATTGACTCCTACATATTCAATGAAGTTCCTTATTGATTGAACCACGATGCCGGAGATTCTTAATCTCATATACGATTCCCTTTGTCTCACGATATTTAACTTGCCCGAGATTCGATCATCGATATCTCCATATCTAGTTTCATCTCGTTACCTGGTAAGTTCTCTTTACTCGTCAATAATATAGGATCTTCGTGATTACTACTAATCACATGGTTGCAACCTTTCTGATGCTATATTACCGAGAGGGTCCAGAGATATCTTTTCCGTCACAAGGAAGGACAAATCCCACTCTTGATTCATGTCACCCAATAAATACCATCGGAGATACCTGAAAGCCACCTTTATAATCACCCAGTTACGAAATGACGTTTGATGTCCACAAAGTATTCCTCCGATAAACGGGAGTGACATAATCTCATGGTCTAAGTAAACTATACTTGGCATACTAAAAGTGTTGGCAATGAAACTTGTGTGACATGATCAATTGCAACTCTTTATTATTTGGGTCTTGTCCATCACATCATTACTCCTAATGATATGACTCCGTCATCAAGTGACTATAACAAGTCCATGGTTAGGAAACTCTAACCATCTCTTGACTAACGAACCAGTCTGGTAGAGACTTACTAGGGACAACTGGTTGTTTATATTCAACACATGTATTTTGTTTCCGGTTAATACAATTATAGCATGGATAATAAACTATTATCATAAACATGAATATGCTAATAAACCATTTTATTATTGCCTTTAGGGCATATTCCCAACAAATAGATGAGACTAAAATCATCTCAAATGAAAAATTGAACAACATAAAAGTTGTGCGTTTTGTCAAGACAAACAACTTTTATGTTTGAATCATTTTAATCCGAGGTCATATGTGATGTCTAGAGCCAAAATAGTACAGAAAATCTAAATTACGCACTTCACCATCTGCTTGGGCGCGTAGGAAAAAACAGTTTAGGCGTCTGCCCGTTTGGAAAATACTTTTTCGCGTCTGAGCGAAAATAGGCTATTAAAACAGGCTCGTATGAAAAAACCTACAACACGAAAGTTCTTCGTTTTTTCGAGACGAACAACTTCGTCTTTTACGCGAACTCGACCCGAGGTTGTTTACAGCCTCGGAAACGACCTGCAAGGTGCAGCCAGTTTTTAGACCGAACAGTTTTGGAAAGTTCGGTTCAGCCAATCCGATTTGGACCCAAATTAGGGTTTTGGACGTGAATCCAAGCCTTTCCTTGCACGGGAAGTCCAGCCGCCTTTTATATACATCAGAGGTGATGGCCGATTGAATAACAACACACAATCGCAAAAACCAATCTACAAACTTTCATCTCCTACCCTAGTTTTTCTGCTTCTCGTTCGTCGGCGTTCTTCGTGTTGGAGAGCTTCGATCTACGAAGTCCTGGGGGCGAGCGAATCGACCTAGGGCAGCCCATCACCGCCGCGCGTCCAGACGGGGTCTCTCCCGGCTGCGTGGGGTTTCGGGTCTTCAAAAGCGCTCGCCGGATTGTCTTGCGTATCGCGCTTCCGGTGAGCCTCCTTCGGCGATGTGTCTTGCGTATCGCGCTCGACGCCGAGGGTACACGTGACGTGTTCGTGTGTCAACAAAAACCAAAACCAAACATTAGAGACCTTGGAACAACGCAGGTCCAAGGTTCCCACCCCCTCCCACCGTCAGAGCGACAGTCAGAGGAGGCGGGGATTCGTCGAAATCCGGCGGAGGAGACGGAGACGGCAGATGACGGCGATGGTGGCTTCTCCGTCGCTCTGGTTTTCTCGAGTTGAGGAGAAAGAGGAGGAAGTTCGCATCATTTTCGCGCCACTTCTTAGCGGGACGTGAAAAAAAAACTACCGATCAAAGAGAAGACGGAAAGTGTGTATTCCGCGGCTACACGTATCACGATTCATGAACGGAGACCAACCAGCATATTTCCATCTCCGACAATGTCCAGAACTCACGTTCAGCTCTGGACCCAACCCGACAATGTTCCCACTTCCCAAGTGGTTTGAGGTTCGCAAGGTACTCATGAAGTCGTCCCCGTTAGGACCAATAGCTGTAATTATCCGATTATCTTAGTTCAGCCGGGGAAGGGTGTGTGGTTTCCTAAACCACACACACCTATGTTGACTCGTATCATCGACGTTGCATTCTTTCAAGACAAGCTTTATGGAATTACGATGGACGAGGATCTCATCTCTCTTTGTCTCGCCGCCGATAGCCAGGGTGCGCCCACTGTTACCCATATGGGGTGTGTCATCAATCACCTTGGTGATGACCATTCCGATGTTTCGAACGGCGGTGATGCAAACAACAATGACGGGGCACCTAGCAAAGAGGAGGAAGACAAGCAAATCCCTGGTGACGGCATGAGCTTTAAATGTGATGACAAAGAACCATACAAAGATATCATTTTCACCATTTGGTACCTGGTCGAGTCACGTGGGAAGTTCCTTATGGTGAGGCGTCAATTGGAACGTCCGCTTAGAGTTACCTATTTCACTCGCCAGGTGGAGGTTTTCGAAGCGGACATGACCACAAGCACGTGGGTGCCTGTGTTGGTTGGGCTAGACGGCTATGCACTTTTCATCAGCAGATGCTTTAGCAAATCAGTTTCAGCAGGTGGAGAAGTAGAAGATGACACTATTTATTTTATGGACATGGGTGAAGTATTTAACATGAGATCCAAGACTGCAGTTCCACCAAACATTCTTCAGGACCTGTTTCCTAGAAAAGTATAAGGTGTCATGTTTGTTTATTCCCGGCTATTTTTAGATTGCCGTGTAATACTATTTGTTTCCCAACCATTGTGTCATCATCGAACTAGACATGAGAAACGATCTATTCTATTATATATGAATTTCTTGGTATCCCTTTCTGACCCCACCCCCACCCTTTGAAACGTGCTAGCGTAATAGTCGTGGGTTGCTACACAATAAGGAAAAAGTACATAAATATTTGCATGGGGATTGTCTATTCTGACGCCCTTACAGTTTTTGTAAGTCAGCACACTGTATAAACATCGTTACATCTCCACTAATATAAAAAAAATAGAGGGTGGCTGATCCAAATAACCATAAGATTGCGATCGAACGTCTCACAATTGTCAAATGATGAGTCCTCTACGCACCCGCAAACGTGCAAACGCTCAGCAAACGCGCCGCCGAACCGCCCTCCTCGACACCCAAGACTCGCCGGCCCGAGCCCGCCCGACACCCATCCGCTTCGTCTCTGCCGCGCCGTGAAGCACTGAAGCCCCGCCCTGTGTGGTAACTGCCCTTCCGCGCCGCGCCGTCGCCGCACCTCCGCCCACAACCGTCGCTGCCCTGCCGCGCCGCGAAGCCCCACCCTGTTTGGTCACTTCCCTTCCCTTCCGCGCCGCGCCACGCCTCGCCGGCGCCCACACCCGCGACTCGCCACCAGCAACGCCCACTGCTGCCGACACCACGCCGCTGCATCGCTGTTTCTCTCGACCGACGCGACAACCACCCCCGCCGACCGACTCCCCACGCGAACGCCACAGACAGGTCCAGGGCACGCAAAATTTAGGTAATTCTGAATCCTTGCATTCGTCTCTGTAATCCAGCACACTAATGTCCAGTTGAATACCTGGGAGTAAGGTCCAGGGCAACTGGTACATGATATCAACTGGTACATACAGACATTAGAAAATGAACGTGATGCAAACTTGCCCATCCCATGATCAGCTACCATCTATCTAAGCTCTTGGATTTGAGCAAGAGTTTTTTTTAGAGAATTTATTTGAGAAATAGTTGGCATGCTACTTGCTCGATGACTCCCTCTAGGCTTCCACAAATTCAGTGCCTCTGAAAATATTTGAGAAATAGTTTTATGTTTGTATTTAGTTCATTGCCTTTGAATATGATTATAGTTCATTGCCTCTGAATATGCAATTGTAAGACCTTCATTGCATACGAATATGTTCATTGCTCAGTTTTCAGTTCACCTTAAATTCTAATTCTAAATTCTAAATCATGGGACTTTCGAATTGGTGATTCTGTTGGTGATTGCATTTCCGAGGTGAGGATTATGTTCTTCGTAGTCCACTCTTACCGACCAGCCGTCATCTTCTTCAGGTACTATCGGCTAATCTGCATTTGTAGCACTGGAATCAGTACTCCTACTTCAAATTGTGAAGGCGCATGATCTTGAGGTCAGATTGAGCAACAAAGTTAGCAAGGATCCAGAGATCTTTAAACCGGACAACATTTTCTGACAGCATATTACTGACATAGAGCTGCAGGTCAGGACATGCTTACATCATGTTGATTATCTTTCTAGTACAATTTTCTGTTTCTTTTTTGTGGTCATGCTTTCATTGAGATCCTAATAATAGTCAAGATTAATAGTACACAGATAAAGATAACGCCATTGATATGTTGTGTACTGTGTAGTATACCAATTGTAACTGGAATGGTTGAACAGAACATTATGCGCCCACTCTATGTCTTAATGTTGATCTCCAGGTCGATGGTTGGTGACAAAGTTCCAGGTTTAGCATATCCAATTATGTCTAAATGATTTACTTCTTCAAATGGGCATTTGAGTACTTTATTAATTCTATTCATTATAGTCTTAAGCACTTGAGCATTAGTTGTAGTTTTCTGGTTTCTTTTTTTATGGTCATGCTTTCATTGAGATCCTAAATAATAGACAAGATTAATAGTACAGAGATGCATAAACTTGCTCCTGCATATGCTTTTGGCCTAACAATTCATTATTTTCTTTGGTTCTGGTATACACCTTTTATGTTATGCTAATGTCCAATTTTTCAATCCTAAAATGAAGATTAGCCTGATATCACTTGGTTATTTCCACGCCACCGATAATTAGTACCAAGACATTGTGGAATCTGCTGCATTTACAATTTGGGTGAAATCTTTTTATGTATAGTGCATGTCGCCGCAAATCCCCCTGTAATTTTGCTCCCCAAGCGGTCGCTATGGACTGGAGCGGCCAGGTGCTATGCGCTTCTAATTAGTGGAGATAATTTTTTTTTTTGCGAAACACAGTACAAACGCAGACGCTCACATATACGTGCACACACTCACCCCTATGAACGCACGCACGCACACCCTACCCCTATGAGCATCTCCGAGAGACTGAGCCGGCGAGTCGAGTCTTGAGATTGATGAAGTCACCACAGGCGCCTCGCTGTCGACGGGAACGTCACCTCCCACTGAACAATATTCCGCCTAAATGAGAAACACCAGTGTCAAACTTGGGGTTTGAACTGTGGTGGGCTGGGGGTACAACCACCCTCCTAACCATCCTAGCACAGGCAGGTTCTCTTAGTGGAGATAATCTGCTATCATGCTTATACACATCATTTATTTATTGGCCCCTAATTTGTATTGCGGCCCTAATATTGCTCTCATGCTCATACATTATGATTTACCACTATTTCGTATTGCAAGTTTGTAACCATGTGATACAACACTGTTTGCTCTGTAGCCTGGAGTAGATGTAGCTTGTTGATGATCTCATTATTTTTCACAAAATTTGGACGTATCACTTTGTGAGGATCGCTAAGACTTTTGTTTGATTATGGTCAAGGGGTGGTTGTCTTTAATTTACTACATTTTGATTTCTGCATCTACCATATGTATTAGTCTAACTGGATCAGCACAAGTCCTTTTAATACCGATCCTTTCACCCTTTTATGGTTTATGTGTATGTTATGTAGGAAGTCAGATGTTCATTCATTAATCAAACATGAGATATTAGGAACCATTAAATCAAATTGCATGCAAATTTTGATGAGGGAGGTCATAATAAGCCCCTGAAGTGCTTGTCATCAAGACCCCAACTTTTGTAATGCAGACTACACCTCTTTCCCGGAGTGTGACTTTCAGATATCTAAAACTGATACTCGGCGTGGTCAAGCAACAAAACCTAACATGATATAGATGATTATGGATCAGGTATTCATGTCTATAACATGCTGTTATTTTTCCACCTTGTGGGTGCCTATTGTTGCATGGACTTTTATATCAACCTCTGACTCTTCTTGTTTCAGTTTTCTGCTGGTTTCATTAGTCATGCCAAGGTAGTTCATCCAACTGTTCAGGTCCAACTATATGTTGCATTGCAAGTAAACTTGCTTCAACAGAAGTACATTAGTGATGGGGTATAGGGACTGCCTCAACCCATGACCGCCGGCCTTCTACGTATGGAAAGGCCTCGCCGCTACTGCACGGCTCTCGCCGCCGTGGCCACCGGCCTTGCACGGGACGGCCTCGCCTGACTACGCCTACCCTGGAACGGGAAAGATATGTACGCCTCTGTACTTATATTTTCAGTTTCGAGATAGAACACCAGCAACAAAAGTACTGAACACCACCCTTTCCTGACAAAACCAATATCTTGTATTTCACGGTAGCCATTCGCTCAACAATAGCAACCAAGTCTGGAAAACCAATATGGTTCACAATTAGCTCACTTAAAATGCAACAAATAGAAGCAACGATGCAATGACGTCTGACCAAGCAACGGTTAAATAGATCATGTTTGTTACATTGTTGTACAGTTCATAGTTTGAATTGATCATGTTTGTTACATTTGTTGGAGTTATGCCCTAGAGGAAAATAATAAATATGTTTATTATCATAACTAATATATGTAAGTTTTATACCATGCTATAACTGTATTAAGCGAAAACATTAATACATGTGTGGTATGTAAACAACCAGGTTACTAGTATCCTCTATTTAACTAGACCATTGGTCAACAGATGATCAAGGTTTCCCGATCATGGACATTTATGTCAATTGACAGTGGAGTCATGTCATTGGGTGAATGATATGCTGGCCACACCCAATATAAGTAGGAAAAAGTCCATATTTGGCCCCTTAACTTTGTCTGAAGTCCAACTCGAACCCTTAACTTTGACAAGGTCCAGTATTGGCCCCTCATCTTGTTAAACCGTTTAGCGTCGAACCTGGCTGGTGTGAAATCCGGTTTTCACCAATTGACCATGTCCAGGTCACCGGCCTAGGCTGCTAACCCTCCACCTAATCTGACACGTCACCGTGCATTGATGTCGATTAGGAACGTAATGAAACATATCTTGGGCGGGCGGGATTAGTGCGTATCAATCTCGCGCTCTCAAAGGCAGTTGGCCTCGCTTCTCTATCTTCTTCTCTCCCTGCCAGGAACCCTAGCGGAGGCGAGACTGGTGGCGGCAGCGGGCAATTCACTGGTTGCGATCCGTGTCCACATGCCACACAAATATTCGGTGAGTTCCATAGGCAATCAGTATTGTCGTTAGTTTAGTTGATGGAATCATGAGTTCTTCCCTGATTGTGGTGTTGTTTTGCAAGATTATAGAGATGGACGAGTTTGTTCTGGTGAGATTTCATTGGGGTGGTTCGTTTTTGCATGATGGAAAAGAGCTGACATATGTGGGTGGATCGGAGGGGACCTCTTCAATTGAGGTTGACAAAATTGGACTGCCGGAGGTACGAGGTTATCTGCGTGATCACTTCCCTGATTACACAGAGGATATGTTGATGCATTGGTGCCAGCCTGGGAAAAAAATGTGGGACGGATTGACTATGTTGAATCATGACTCGGCATGTCAATCAATGGGTAATTGGATGCAAGGAATTGAAGGTGCCATTGCTGACATATATGTAGAATGTTTTCCTACAGAAAATTACGAAGATGGGGAGCAAGAAATTGTGGATTATGATACTGATGTTCAGGTGGTAGGTCCTTTGCTTCCTACTCAAAACTCCGTGGCCGTTGATGCAGTGCAGCCGCAAGGAGTTGTCCATCAAGTGAGCGAGTTTGTTGCAACACAGGATCATACATCAGAAACCTCATACATGGCCGAAAATACAAATACTTGTAATACGAGACATGAAGAGGTACTACAACCTCAAGATGATGAGTCTGAAGATGAGGATGAAGACTACCTTCCTGTTGATGCAGATGCATCCGATGAAGATGAGGAAGCCACACAATTAAGGAAAAAATTCAAAGAATTCAAGAAGAAATTTAATGCCAACGAAATGCCATCTCTGGACGATATGACTTTTGATGTTGGGAAAACCAGCAGGGGTCGTAGTGTAGATGAAGATGTGCTTTCTGATGATGGCAATGACACTCCATATTATGACACAAGCGATAATGAAGATTCATTTGATGAAGAAGACAACAATACCGAGCTTGTTAGAAGGACAGAATTGTATGCAAGGTTTGATCCTCGAGCCGAAGTGCCAGTATTCAGTCTTGGCATGCGTTTTAGCAGCAAAGGTGAGTTCATATATGCAGCAAGAGAGCTTGGGGTGGTTGAGAGGAGGTGCATCAAGTTCAAGAAGAATGAGAAGAAGAGATGTAGAGCTATATGCACTTGGAAAAATTGTCCTTGGTTTTGCCTGTTTTCCAAAACAACAAGACATACTAGCTGGCAGATCTCAACATTTAACAACAACCACAATTGTCCACCAAGGAAAGATAAGAAACTTGTCACTGCTTTGAGGATTGCCAATAAGTACGAGAAAATGATAAAAGCTAATCCTACATGGGACATGAAGAGCTTAAGGGAAACAGTTCAAGAAGACATGCTTGTTAATGTTAGCATATCCAAGTGTAAGAGGGCCAAATCTATTGTCATGAAGAGGATGTATGATGCAACTAAGGGTGAGTACTCCAAAGTGTTTGACTATCAGCAAGAATTGTTGAGGAGCAATCCTGGTAGCACAATTGTAGTTAAGCTGGTTCCAGGTTGTGAAGAACCTATTTTCAATAGGTTTTATGTTTGCTTTGATGCTCTCAAAAAGGGATTCATGGCTGGTTGCCGAAAAGTCATTGGACTTGATGGTTGTTTCTTCAAAGGGATTAATAATGGTGAGCTTCTATGTGCACTTGGACGAGATGCTAACAACCAGATGTATCCATTAGCATGGGCAGTTGTAGACAAGGAGACAAATGATACATGGGACTGGTTTTGTGATCTGTTGTTCAAAGATATTCGCCTAGGTGATGGAGATGGTTGGGTCATTATTTCAGACCAACAAAAGGGAATATTGAACGCTGTGAAGAATTGGGCACCCAAATGTGAGCATCGCATGTGTGCACGTCACATATATGCAAACTGGAAGAAGACTTATAAGGAAAAGGACTGGCAAAAAAGGTTTTGGATGGTTGCCAAATCACCATGCAAAATGCTTTTCAACTATTGGAGAGCAAGACTAGCACGCAAAACACCAGATGGAGCACAAGCCATCCTTAGAACTGACCCAGAGCATTGGAGCAGAGCCTATTTCAATGCAGGCAGTAATTGCGATTCAGTTGACAACAATATATGTGAGTCATTCAATCACTGGATAATAACATCTAGATTTTTCCCAATCATCACAATGCTAGAGACCATCAGGCGCCAAGTCATGGTTAGGATCCAGGAGCAAAGAACAAAGTCGGCTAGGTGGGTTGGCACTATTTGCCCAAATATCAGAAAGAAGTTAAACTTATTTACTCAACATACTGCACACTGCCATCCTGTCTGGAATGGTAAAGATGGATACGAAGTTAAGCATTTTGACCATAGGTTTACAGTGAAGTTGCCACAAAAAACATGCAGTTGCGGGTACTAGGAGCTCTCGGGTTTGCCCTGTTCTCATGCTATTGCGTGCATTCCTTATGATACCATACCAATTGAAGAATATGTTGCCAACTGCTACAAAATTACCGAGTTCAACAAGATATATGACCATGTGCTAGAACCAGTTGAAGGCATGTCTGCATGGCCAGTCTCACCTAGGCCAAAACCAAAGGCTCCAGGTTATATTAAGATGCCTGGGAGGCCTAAAAAGGAGAGGACAAGAGAGGTTGGAGAGAAACCGAAGTCCAAAAAAGTTTCCAAGGTTGGCACTGTCATTAGATGCGGTAAATGCAAAGTGATTGGTCACAACAGAAGAAAATGTGATAAGATAAATGGAACAGGTGGTAGTGGAGCTAGTAGTGGTGGTCATGATCGAGCCCAATCAAATGTACCACAAAATATGGTAAGTTTACTTAGCTAATGTTTTGTGTATTGCAAATAATTTATATAGATTATTTCATTACAACACATTTTATGGCGCAGGCAGCAGTCCATGCAAAAGAGGGAAGCTTTGCAAGTGTTGTGAGCAAAAGGAAAAGAGATGGTACTTTAGGAAACAGCAAAATAATTTCAAATCAATCAGGCCCTTACAATTTTGTATGTGCATTTAGCTTTAGTACAATTATTTACAACATAAATAAATGCTAACAATTTACCTTTTTATACTTGACAGTCTCAGAAGACAAGTGCAACTGTAGGAGGAGAAGTAACCACTCATGCAGGACAACAGGAGGTTCCATAAGAGCACAAGAACCTGGCAGAAGGCTCAGCAAGCCTGGAGGAAGCAAGAAGTCCAAAGCAGCTGCACTTGTGCAGCAAAGCAGCTTCTGAAGTGTCAAGTTAATTATGCCTTTTGTGTTCTACATGTTGTGGATTTCATGTACTAGTGGCTGAATTATGGTCACTTGTTATGTCGGTTACTCAGTTGTTTGACTATCCCTTTTAGTTCCTTTCTAAGAAAATTGAACTCCAGAAATGTTGATCATGGTCATGGACTCATGGTGTACATCCTGTTAATTCTCACGTTTCCAAAACAGAGAACAGAGCATCCCAGAAAATTCATTCATTATATTGCCATTCCAAACAAAGGGATGTTGCTTATAGCATTACAAATCATACTATGGGGCACAGTACAATCTAAGGCACCCACAATGTACATTACAACATGTCTACATTTTTCTAGAGGATTACAATAGTAGCTTCTGGTTCCTGCACTGAAACAGAAAACTGAATAATGTTATGTTTGCATCTTGTCTTGTGAAGAGAAATTCAAATCCCTGAAATAAGAGTCCACAGGCCTGCGTCTCACACATCACTTGAATCCCTGCTGATCGTTTATCATTACCCATGTGCCACAACTGAAAATCTTCCGCAGCATCACCTTCCGAGCTTGTTCATCGCCTCCGTTTTCCATGTGCACAGTCTGCCGAAATCAATCAGACCTAGCATCTGTAAAAATGAAACCACATACATTGCAAAGCTGAGCCTAAATATTGCATGCCAACCATGTATTTCTTACGAAGAGATAACAGCTAACACCAACTAGCTAGTATTTGGGAAATTTTGCTACTCTAGTAGACAAAATGAATGTGCAACGATTTGGTCAATAACACCATCTATTAGCTAGAACTAGCACTCTAGCAGTGATAACTAATCCAAGATAGTGACCGCGAGGGTAGTGCAAGAAAAATAGAGGAATATGTCGTGGTGAGGGCAGCGGCTTAGGTGTCGGCACTGCCCTGGTGCATCTCGAGGGACACGGCGCTGTTGGTGGGGCGTACCAGGAACTTGGACCAGAGCGCTCGGCCGAAATTGCGCCAGCCTCGAGCAGCATCCATGCGGCGTTGGCATGGCGGGGGAGGTAGGCGTATACTAAGACGGAGTCCCAAACCTCACCTGCCTTAACGCTGGTGCCATTTAGGAGGAGGAAGGCGAGCTGTTCAGCATGGCCTCCGCCAACGCCGCCGGAGAAGACTAGGGTTCTAAGGAAATGGGGAAATTTCACCTCTCCGCTGCCCATCCCTACCGTGACCCCTGCTTCCGTAACTGACGTGGCCAAACTGCCAGCATGGCCAGATTAGGTGAAGGGTTAGCAGCCTAGGCCGGTGACTTTTTTTTTTTTTTTTTTTGCGAAACACAGTACAGACACAGACGCTCACATACACGTGCACACACTCACCCCTATGAACGCACATACACACACCCTACCCCTATGAGCACCTCCGAGAGACTGAGTCGGCGGGTCGAGTCTTGAGATTGACGAAGTCACCACAGGCGCCTCGCTGTCGACGGGAACGTCGCCTCCCACTGAAGAATATTCCGCCTAAATGAGAAACACCAGTGCCAAACCTGGGGTTTGAACTCTGGTGGGCTGGGGGTACAACCACCCTCCTAACCATCCTGCCACAGGCAGGTTCTCCCTAGGCCGGTGACCTGGACATGGTCAATTGGTGAAAACCGGATTTCACACCAGCAAAGTTCGACCCTAAACGGTTTAACAAGATGAGGGGCCAATACTGGACCTTGTCAAAGTTAAGGGTTCGAGTTGGACTTCAGACAAAGTTAAGGGGCCAAATATGGACTTTTTCCATATAAGTATCGTGATGTGATCAAATGTTCAGCGTCGTGATAGTTAGAAACAAAGTAACCTAAACCTTAGACCGTGAGATCTTATTTAATCACAATCACTAGAGATTGTCTTGACTGCATCAACCGTCACACCGTAATAGGGTGATCATAAAGGTGTCTCTGAGGTGTACCAAAGGGGTATGTTGAAGCGTATAATCAAGACCGGGATTTGTGCATCCGAAAGTCAGAGAGATACTTAAGGGGCCCACTCGGTGAGATCACATCGATGTTTGCAAACATGTGACTAGGTCACTGGATGTGTGATCATGAGAACGGGTTAATGATGTCTTGTCGGTAACGAGATAGAACTAAGTATCAGGATACTGAAGATCATATCTCGGACAAACTCAGTATCTAGATACAAAGAGAATATGATACGAATGTTAAGGTTCAAGCAAATTAATTCGTGGACCGCACAGGGGCCATCATGGGTTTCCAGATTCTGGTGTTGGTCATTGATCGGAGAGGGGTCTCGATCATGTCTGGAGTGATCCCGAACCGTAGGGTGGTACGCTTAAGGGTAAACGACATTTAGGAATAGTTTTGACACCAAAGAGAAATGAGAAACGAACTCCGGAATTGTTCCGGGAATTATTCAATGGTGATCGGAGGGGTCCATAAGATGTTTCGGAATAAGGGAGAAATATCCGATGAAGATGGGAGGGCAACGAAAGGTGTTTCGGAGCAAGTTAAATTAAATAACATGTATTTAATATTAATTAAACTAATTAATAATAAATAAATATTTTTATTTAATTAATAAAGGCAGTCCCCTTTATTGGGCCTCACCCCAAGGGAGGCCTAAGAGGGGGGCACCCCAAAGGAAGGGGGCTGGCCGAGCCCTGGTGGGCTGCCCACGTGGGGCCCACCTAGTGGTCGGCTGCCTCCCTTGGCCGGCCAAGCCATGTGGGAATAGTCCCACATGGCTAAGACAAGGGGGTTGGCTCTCCCCTTTAGCCTATATAAGGAGGGGTCATCCTCCTCCTTTTGGCATCCCAATTTCCTCTATCTCTCTCTCACCTCGAGCGTGGTTCCGTCGTTTGGAGCTGTGCACGGTAGAGAGGTTTGTCCACCATACGCACACCATCGTGCTGCTGGTGCTTCGGTTCGAGCTACTCTTATTTCACTGCTGCCGTTGGACCGGAGCCGGAGAAATGTCGTCTACACCGGACGCATGTAGAGCTGCGGGAGTGCTGCCGGTTGTGGCACTCAAAGCTTGTACGACTACACGACCTTGAGGTCGGCATTGCCGTACGTCTTCATCATGCGTCGTCATCAACACAGATCTTTTGATCGTCGACGCTTACGGTCTTCAAGGGTATGATCACCGTTCCCTCCGTTACTTTCATGTCTCATAGATAGATCTTGGCTATATGTTGTTCCCGTCGTTATGAATTTTTTTCTTTTCTGTCGCAGAACCCCTTTAACATTGCTGTCCAGTCCACCATTTATTTTATTTTGCATGTACAAACAATATTTTTGGTTATTTGACCTCACAAAAAATCTTTCTTGGACATAGCTTCCTTTATCCTGGGTTATGCTGAAGAACCCAACGTGCTGAAACATAGATAGTGACCTCACTTCGTCCGCTTTGTCGCAGCTCCGAATGCCTGAATCATGGGCCAACGACCACTTGTTATGTATCATGGATTAGCTTATTTAGACTAGAGAATTTGTAATTTTCTGCTCATTGCAACTTCTTATTCTTTTGTTACTTTGCAATGCTATAAAATATAAATGGAAATCTTAATCGAACATTATATTTTTTAGACTGTTTTAAGACCAAGTAATATTCTCAGCTTCTTGTCTCATAAACTTTATTGATGCAGAGATATGTGAGGTAAGAAGTCATTTTGTTTCCAGTGAAATTTGCAGCAGTACTGCATTTTATTACTATGGAAATAAACTTAGGTGCACTGTCCAAGCTGAACTAATTCAGCGTCCTCTAGCCTTAGTCTATGTATGAAAACCCAAAACAACTCTGTACATTGATAGTTTCAATAGAAGAAATTTTATGAAGCGGTAGAAATGCAAAATAATTGAATGCAGATTCAATTGAAATAGGAGTAAAATTCGCTTGATTTGATATGTTCTTGATATTAACATTGTTGTTCCGCTAGATGGGTTGGTGCCAAACAAATATTGAACAAGGAAGTTAAGGATTGGAGGGAAAAGGAAAGGGAGCCCTTTTCATAAAATAAGGATATGATACTGAAAATACAGCGTCAAGTTCGTGAACATAAGAGCATCTCCACCGGGGGGGGGGGGGTCCGCTTCGCTTTGGCCAGCCTCCTGGCGAGGCCTCGCTCGCTCCGTCAGAACCCAGTTGCCCTTTATATGAATTTGGATCACAATAAAATAACACATCAGGGCAAGTTCAAGAAACCTTTTTTGGTTGCAATGTTGTGTATGGCGATGCTATCCTCGATCGAAATATTATGGTCAAACTTTGAAAGTGCATGGTTGCCCCCATGTGTGTTTTTGTTAATTAATGACAATCTCTATGGACTAATATGTGCTTTGAGCTATACTTGTAGGTTTGGTCCATTAGCTTGCTTGATCTCCATATGTTGGAGTCAAGGCTTAAAGAAGAAGATTACTTGTTGATAAAGGCTAGGTGCAAGTTGATCAACACACAAGACTAGTGATGTACCATGAGAGATCATGTGATCTCATGGGTGGTAAGCATTGTCAATATAGTCTTGTAAACTAACCCATAATCTATGTGCTTGGTATTGTCTTGTGTGGTTAGGTACCTCTCCATGAGTATGCATCGAAAGAAAGATCCTATGTAGCTCATGAAGGATGACGTCATGTGGCGATCGTCATCAAGATATTAGCCAAGTGAAGATATGTTGAAGAGTGCCTCTCCCATATCGGTTTATGGGGGAGCAATTTGTGGGTCTTCATCGAGCGAAGCGCAATCAAGAAAGGTGGTTCGTCTTGAGGAGATGAAGATCGTCATCATTGACCTCAAGTGGATTAAGCGCAAGGCAAAGGTATGATCTTGATAGGTTTTCTATTTTACCGGTCTCATGATGTTAGTTGAGAGACCGGCTTATAGGATATATAACCGTACTATCAAGAGGGGCTCTCGACCGAGTATCTTGATCATATCGTTCGTGGAGAGCTCAAACCTTTGCATCATTGGCATCACATTTATTGGTTCTTATTTGGCTTTTATCATGGTGTGGTCTTGGTGCTTGCCGGGCTTGTCATGACAAGGCCAAGTTCACCGAAAACGGTTTTCGTATGCGTCTTCTATTGCGTTTTCGGTATTGGAGATTTTACCGATTCATCCATGTGGAAGTTTTAACTCTTCCATTTATTTGCAAAATCTCCCTTACTTGTTTTAATTATTTCAACTTGTTATTTGCTAGCTCTTGTCGTCCTCTTTCCAACAAAATTGGTTTCATCTAATTCAGAGTTTATTTGCAAAAGTTATAGTGTTTTCGGCCAGGCCAGCCATTTGGCCAGCCATGATGGCCGGGCACAAACAGAGGGTGGCCAGCCATTTGGCCAGCCTGGCCGGCCTCCCCTGTCCAGCCTCGCAAAAATGCTCCAACGGCTAGTTTTTGGCCTCCTTTTTAAGGGGTCTTCTTCCCCAAATGAACCCTAACTTTTGCCCAACTCTTGAGCTCGTTTTTCCCCCCATTGTTGACATTCTTGTGAGCTTGCTATCTCTCAATACCTCCAATAGTTCTTGCTAGTTTTTGAGGGAAAAGAGAGATGAGGTCTAGATCCGCGTTTCCACCGATCGATTTCTCCTCTAAGTGAGGGGAACCCTTTGGATCTAGATCTTTGGAGTTTGTTAGTGTTTCTCCTTTGTTCTTCCTCTCAAATCCCTCCCAAGCATTAGTTGCTTTGGTTGGATTCGGGATTGAAGGACTTGACCACTTAGTTTGTTCTTGCCATTGCATTTGGTGCATCGGTTTGTGCTCTCCACGGTAATACGTGGAAATTGAAGTTGAGAAGCTTGTTACTCTTGGGTGCTTGTGTGCCCTAGAGCTTGTTCCTCTAGGGCACGTTGGTACCCTAGATGGTTGTTGATATCTCGGAGTTTTGGTGGCTCGCGGGATTTGTTGGGAGCCTCCAATTAAGTTGTGGAATGTGGCTCAACCTTGTTCGTCTTAGAGCTTTGGTAGCTTCGAAGACATTGCCGGGAGCCACCAATTGAGTTGTGGTGTGTGCCCCGACCTTGGAGCATCGAGTCTTGGCGGCTCGGTGCATTTGGTGGAGACCCTCCAACTTGTGGAGTGTGCTTCATCCTTGTGAAGGTTCTAGTTGTCAACCTCAACGGCAACATAGTGACTCGTGCCTCGCCACATTGGTGGTAGGACACGAGGGAGATACGGTGTGCCATTTTAAGGCTACTCGGTGTTTCATCACTTTGGTGAACACCGCACCGCTCCAAACGGAGATTAGCTTTCATTGGGAAGTGAACTTCGGGATAAATCATCGTCTCCGCGTGTCTCGGTTATTTCTATACCCGAGCTTTTTTACTTATGCAATTATCTTTGTGATAGCTTTCGAGCTTGAAGTTATACATATATATTGCTATCACATAGTTGCTTATCTTGTTTAGCATAAGTTGTTGGTGCACTTAGGTAAACCTAGCTTGTGTAGGTTTTGTGCTTGATAAAATTAATACTAGTTTTATTCCGCATTTATTCAAGCCTAACCGTAATAATTTTAAAACGCCTATTCACCCCCCACCCCCCCCCCCCCCCCCTCGGTGACATCCGTGTCCTTTCAACCTTTTCTGCATATGTTTCCTGTTAGAGTAAGCTAAGCAATTCACTTATCTCCATCTATGAGTTTTTGGAGTTACAGGTGCTGAAACAGAAGAACATGGGCAAGAGAAGAGATTTGTTTCTTTCAGATCACCAAAATTCAGAACTGAAGCTACAAAGAAGGCTTGCTTTCTTCTTACATGCGTGACTTTATAGATTCATTGTGGTACATGCATGTTGATCTATCATGCATGGCTGTTTTATGTTTTGCTTTATGTGTATAAAGAGCAGCGCAGAAGAGAATATTTGACCAATTAATGGGCATGTGTTTTACCTCAGGTAGAAACATATATATTTTAAAGTTACTGGTCAGGCTTTTGTGCTTGAATATTACTGATTTTTTTGGGGGGGGGGGGGGGGGGGTATTTGCATCTTGTCTTTTTTACTCAGGATGGTGCATCCGATTTTGTGTGATGAAATACCACTGGTGAAGAAATAATGGTTGTATATTGGACCCTTGCCTCAAATAGTTATCCTATAGAGTTTTCTTAAATTAAACTTGTGGCTTTTGCATAGAAGAGTGAATGTTGAGTGGCTTCTTTAGGCCTAAATTTTAGGTTTTCGAGCACATAATATGTAGATGAAAAAGAGATAGAAAAGTACAACTCATTGAAGAAAGGTGGGACTCAAAAGACCTAGCAAAAACCGAAGACATTAGATACTCACTACAAACTTCTTTTATCCCATCCGATAAATACATCTCAAGATTATACGTGCGATTGATTACTAGTAGGCGATAAATGGGGGAATACATACTCACTAGTCACTACTCATTATGGTGAGCTACATAGGCCCCTAAACTGAGACCTATTCGTTGTGCTCCATCAGATAATCTAGGAGGTCTTTTTCCCTATCAATACGTAATCATCCTGATCCCAATTGGAGAGAATGGGAGTGAAGTCATATGGGATAGGTACATACATGCCATCCGCAGGCTCCTCATCGGCTCATCCCACCCTGTTGGTTTGGCTGCGGTGGCTGAGATCGCCTTCTTCAACACGTGGTTCCTTAATGCACATTTCCCCGGCTTGTAACTTTCCTTAAGACACTTCTAACAGAATATTACGAGGCAATTATCGTCTGCTAGCTATGGTAATGTAAGATTGACCAAGATTGTGTGCCGCCTATTGAATGCCTTGATCGGAATACTTAAACCCTTCCCCTGGCGCTCCGAGCTCTCCGTGCCGCACCAAAAAGAATCTGCGACCATGTCGGCGCCGTCGCTGATGGACGACCTCGTCGAGCAGATCCTCCTCCGCCTCCCGCCGGAAGATCCTGCGTGCATCGTGCGCGCTTCGCTCGTCTGCAAGCCCTGGCGCCGCCTCCTTGCCGGGTCCGTCTTCCGCCGCCGCTACCGCGAGTTCCACCGCAGACCTCACCTGTTGGGCTTCCTCCAAATCCTGCATGGCGGTGAACCTTACCACTCCCGATTCGTCCCCACCTCCGTCTTCCTCCCAGACGAGCCCGACCTTCCCGAGTGGCTCGTGGTCGACTGCCGCCACGGGCGCGCCCTCTTCGTCAAAACAAACCCGAAAATCGAGGGGACCTTGGACCTCGTCGTCTGGGACCCCATGTCGACGGACGACCTCCGTCTTCTTCCCCAGCCCTCGCTGCAGCCGGAGGACTACACGGACTACACGGCGGCGGTGCTATGCGCCACGGAAGGCTGCCACCACTGCGGCTGCGGAGGGGGGCCCTTCCGTGTGGCCTTCCTGTCCACTGACCGGGAGAACGGGGTGACGTCCGCTCGCCTGTATTCGTCGGTGACCGGCGCGTGGAACGAGCTCACCTCTGTTCATCATGACCCCAGGGCAAACGTCCACTTTGCGGCTAGCGTCCTTGTAGGAGACGCGCTCTACTTCCGCCACGGCATCAGGAATTCCAATTTCCACCTTTGAGTACCAGCTTCGTACGTCCCGCTTGTCGGTGCTCGATGCCCTGCCCCTGGCCAGGTATAGTGGTCGGCTCATGACGGGGGAAGACGGTGGACTGGGCTTCGCCGCCATGGACGGCACAACCCTAACCCTGTGGTCAAGGGAGACCAGCACCAGCCCTGAGGGAGCAGATGCATGGACACAAGGGAGAGTGATCGATCTGAAGACGCTACTTCCTGGCTATGAACTCGTAGACTCATCTTTCGGACTCCAGCATAGTGGATGCCTGTTGCATCTGTGATCGGCTTTGCTGAGGGCACCGACGTGATTTTTGTGGGCACGCTTGCTAGCGTCTACATGATTGAGCTCAAGTCAGGGCGAGTCAGGAAGGCATCGAGCGGTTCGGGAGAGTCTACCCTTACATGAGCTTCTACATTCCAGGTATTTTATACGTACACACGTATGTCTCCGTGATTTTTCAGCTGGCACTTACACTCTCTTGAAAATATGTAACTTTGCACCGCATTGTGACATGTATGATGACTTCTATGAGAAATTTTTGTATGTGCCCAAGAAACACAGTTTTTCTTTTCTTTTTCTTTGAGTATCTGATATCCATCTTCTCTTAATGATTTTGTGCAAGTGTGGCTGTTAACCAGGGAGAGCTTCGTAAGCAGCTGTTCTGATTTTTGAATTCTTGTATTTCTGCAGCAATGAAAGCAGCTTCTACGGCTGAGGGACCAAAAGGGGGTGTTTAAATGTATGAGAAAAAAATGCTGCAACAAGGGCTTCTCCATCCAGATGGAAGTGAATTGTAGTGATTTTAGGGCGGCATTGTGGTACACAACTTTATATAGGATCTGTGTGTACACTGTTTTTAATGGCTTGGTTCTCTCATTTTGTTTAGCTTGCTTGTTGGTGTCAAGTTTTACTATGGTTTCAATATAAGGTTTACATCGTGACATATTGCTCACTATTTAGAGTTCGGAATGCTTGCTTGCTATGAAATGTTAGTACACCTCCTTTTGCCAAAAATGTATTTGTGCTCCCCAAATTAAAACACGGTAATGGAGTAATCTCATATGCACTGAGTTACTCCTACCTCTATGTTTTGTTTCAGTTTCATGTGTCTTCAAGCTAGCTGGTTGGATCTAGAAAATTATGAATTGATTAGCATGCTCCTTTGTGGCTAGTCTGTAACAGACGTGTGAACTCAAACTTTCAAGCCTAGAAAATTGGATACCTCATATATTTGAATGAAGTGTAGCATGCATCACTACTAGAAAATGAGTCTCTGCCGGGTGGTCCGGCCTTTGCCGAGTGCAAAAACACGGGACACCCGCAAAGAGCCTCTATGCCGAGCGCAGGACAAAAGCACTCGGCAAAATGACGCACACTCGGTAAAGAGCATCTTCCCCGAGTGTCCCCTATTTAGGCACTCGGCAAAGAGCATTTTGTCGGCAAACGAAAGGAATTGCACTCGGCGAATTTTCTGTGTCGGCAAAAGGACTTGCCACGTGGCACCTGACGACCGGACCGACAGCGTCGTGACGGTAGAAAATCTTCGCCGAGTGCCCCTCTCGGCGAAGATGTATTTTTTTCATTTTTTAAGCACCAAAAATGACTTTTTAGTGAAGCAAGTACAAGCAATATGTTGCAAAATTGCACCAATGCAATTTTCACACAAAGTGGTCCATATTTGATGGATAATCCCCAAATATTAGGAATTTTCTCGATTTCTACCTAATTTCACACATTTAAATGACTTTATGTTGATTTTCCGAAAGTAATTCCAATTTGAGCTACAAGTGTGTGATAGTTTGCTCTGAAATTTTTCCAAAAATCATTTTAAGGTACAAAAGTAGTGATTGTTTCATAGAACCGTCGATAGTTCTACAAAATTCAACCCCTCTCAATGAATAGACATGGTGGCCATTTTGACCATTTATTCAAAAAAGTCAAAGAAAGTGAAAAAAAAATACTCAAAAAGTAATCCTTTGGCATGGAGTCCTTTATGTGTACTAGTTGCTAGGAAAAATGATAAACTTGATTTTTAACAAATTTTTCAAAAGAATCCTTCACAAAAAGGTCTATCATCCAGAAACATATATAGGTTTCAAGCCAAACGACCAAGATATGACCATTCTCGTGACATAGTTTGTGATAATGTGCCCATATTTGACACATAGGTGTATCTTGGTATGATAAACAATGTTACCGAACAAAGTTTTTCGAATTATTTTTCTAAATATCATATTTCATTTTCTAAGTGCCAAAAATGACTTTTTTTTGTGAAGCAAGTGCAAACAATATGGGGCAAAATTGCACCAATGCAATTTTCACACAAAGTAGTCCATATTGAAGGATAATCCCCAAATATTAGGAATTTTCTCGATTTCTACCTAATTTCGCACATTTAAATGACTTTAAGTTGATTTTCCAAAGTAATTCCAATTTGAGCTACAAGTGTGTGATAGTTTGCTCTGAAATTTTTCTAAAAATCATTTTAAGGTAGAAAAGTAGTGACTGTTTCACAGAACCGTCGATAGTTTTAAAAAATTCAATCCCTCTCAGTGAATAGACATGGTGGCATTTTGACCATTTATTCAAAAAAAGTCAAAGAAAGTGAAAAAATACTCAAAAAAAGTAATCCTTTGGCATGGAGTCATTTATGTGTACTAGTTGCTAGGAAAAATGATAAACTTGATTTTTGACAAATTTTTCAAAAGAATCCTTCACAAAAAGGTCTATCATCTATAAACATATATAGGTTTCAAGCCAAAGACCAAGATATGACCATTCCCGTGACATAGTTTGTGATAATGTGCCCATATTTGGCACATAGGTGTATCTTGGTATGAGAAACAATGTTACCAAACAAAGGTTTTTGAATTATTTTTCTAAATATCATTTTTCATTTTCTAAGTGCCAAAAATGACTTTTCTTGTGAAGCAAGTGCAAACAATATGGTGCAAAATTGCACCAATGCAATTTTCACACAAAGTAGTCCATATTTGATGGATAATCCCCAAATATTAGTAATTTTCTTGATTTCTACCTAATTTCGCACATTTAAGTGACTTTATGTTGATTTTCCAAAAGTAATTCCAATTTGAACTACAAGTGTGTGATAGTTTGCTCTGAAATTTTTCCAAAAATCATTTTAAGGTACAAAACTAGTGATTATTTCACAGAACTGTCGATAGTTTTAAAAAATTCAATCCCTCTCAATGAATAGACATGGTGGCCATTTTGACCATTTTTTCAAAAAAGTCAAAAAAGTGAAAAAAAATACTCAAAAAAGTAATCCTTTGGCATGGAATCCTTTTATGTGTACTAGTTGCTAGTAAAAATAATAAACATGATTTTCGACAAATTTTTGAAGAGAATCGTAATTTTGCACATTGCAAACACATGGCAAAGAATCCTTGCGTTCTAATTGGTTGGGAGGAGTTTCACGCGGATCGCATCTCTGAGCCGTTAGATCTTGTAGGATCCAACGGTTAAATCGGTTCGTGGAACCCCTCCCTCTCTCTCCTTCTTATCCCCTCCCTCTCTCTCTCCTTCTCTGCTCCACATAAACCTTATCTCTCTCGCTCTTCTCTCTTCTCCGTTTCCGATTCCGGCGCACGGACGACGATGCTTGGCGGCGGTGACGGGATGACGCCCACCAGCCACGAAGACGACGCCGACCTCCGCCACGGAGTAGCTCACCTCTGGTGCGGCGGCTGGCGCTCCACCGCGATGCTCCACCTGCTCTATTCTAAGTCTGTGTCTCTCTCACGTCGGCGTCCTCCCCGTGTCGCCCTCCGCCCCACATCGGCGTCCTCGCCCATCCCCGCATCGGCTTCCTCGCCCGTCCCCTCGTCGGCGTCATTTTTTTTCCATTTTTATCTGTTTTGCCTAGTGCCAACACTCGACACAAATTTTTGTCGGTAACGCGGGTGCGCCTCTCGGCAAAGTGTTTGCCGAGTGTGCTAGAAAACCCTCGGCAAAGATCTGACGGCCGTTTGACCCTGGACGGTCGTGATTCACTTTGTGTGCCGAGTGTGCTAGAAAAACACTCGGTGAACACTTCGCCGGGTCTCCCGATAAAAGGAACTCGGCGAAGATTCTTCGCCGAGGTAAGTTTTGCCGAGTCCCTTTCGCCGAGTGCTGCTCCCGATGAATCCTTTGCCAAGTTTTATTTCACCCTTCACCGAGTATTTTTCCCACCCAGTGAAGCCGTCGATTCCAGTAGTGCATGGTCAAAGTTTTGTGCAGTATCTTCTCTGGTTGTTCTAATGTTAGATTACCGCAGCTATTAGTTATCGATAGACTTGAATCTGCTGGAAGTGTTCTATTTTAGATTGGGTTGCTTAACTAAGGAAACAACAACTCGTCCATTGTATGTTTCTTCTCATGAATTCCTAGCGAAACCAAATTGTCGATCAAATATTGGACAAGATTATCAAGCAAAATTCGGACTGAGCCTGCGAGATGCATCAAAAGAGAAGCACATAGGTTCAGATTAGTCTGACCACCCAACCAGGCATTTTTTCCATTTTCCCCACGAAGCCGACCGAGCAGGCCAAGAACGGCCCACCTATCTCTACCTCATTGATTTTGCTTTTCTAGATCCTAGAATTGTCGTAAATTTGAAGAAGGGCCTAAAAAATTCTCAGAAAATCACACACAACACCTCTGGAGTTTTCTTTTTCTATAAAGGTCCAAGGAAGTCATCGAAAATAAAGAAATGCCATGAAAATTTTAGGAACATCTGGTAATACCAGAAAGTATAGAGGAAAATGCAGAACATATTAAAAGTTGCAGAAAAAAGAATGAAGGATAGGAAAAAAAAATAGATGTCGAGAAAATATGAGAACCCTAGCAGACTCCCTATTCTTTACAATGGCATGTCTTCCTTTATTTCCCCTCCCTTAGTCATCCCAGAAAAAAATCTAAGAAGGCGTGAAAAATAAAGAAAATTATCTAGTCTACTAGGGCAGGTGGAGGGACAGTGTAGGAACTATCCTTCAACATTTCTTAATAATTTTTTCATGGTACCTCTGATACGTGTCAAATGTATCTATAATTTTTGATTATTCCATGCTAGTTATATGTCATTGTTACATGTTTTTACTATATTGTTACATCATTTTTAGTCTTTTTGTCGGACTAACCTATAAACAAGATGCCTAGTGTCAGTTCCCAGATTTTGCTGTTTTCTATTTCAGAAAATTTACTTTTGGAAATATTCTCGGAATTGGACGATAATTTACGAGAATTTTTTATGCTACAAAAGGAAGCCAGATACAAAAGGGCGACCTGGGGGCCACCCAGGGGCCAGGGGCGGCAGCTGGCTGCAACCCCACCTGCACCCGTGGGTGGGACCCGCCCCTACGCCCTGGGCACCGCCTCGGCCCCCCTCGATGCCTATAAAATACCTAAAACCCTAAAACGCTGGGGGCGACGATTATTTTCCAGAAACACGACCCTAAGCCGTCGTCACCTCGAAACGTCATTCGGGGAGATTCTGAAGCTACTCCCGGCACGGTGTCGGAGGGGAGATCGATCCCGGAGGGCTCTACATCGCCATGCCTTCCGCCGGGATGAAGCGTGAGTAGTTCCACCTTGGACTACGGGTCCATGGCAGTATCTAGAAGGTTGTCTTTCTCCCTTGTGCTTCATGTTTATGATCTTGTGAGCTGCCCTACATAATCAAGATCGACTATTTGTAATGATATATGATGTGTTTGTTGGGATCCGATGGATTATGAAGTTATAATCAGATTGTGCATGGTTCTTAGATGTTAATTTACGTTCTTGCATGCTCTCCGATGTATGTAGTTGCTTTGACCAAGTGATTGCTTATGTCTCAAAGAGAGAGTATTTCTACTAGATAGTTGGTTCATGCCCCCTCTTGTGCCTGGGCACGAGTGACAGAAACGTCTAAGGACGAGGGTGTGCTGTTGCGACTAAGGGAAAAACTGCGGTGTTTATGTCTACGTAATTATAAATGTTGCTTACTTCATACGCTTTACTTAATGCAATTTTCTGTCGCTTGCGACGTAATACCGATGGGTGACAGGCTGGATAGCGATCCCTAGGTGGAATTTTTAGATGAAGATGCAGTCGATGGCGGTCTTTGTTCCTTGTTGTGATGCCTACATGAATATTACCATGAACACTTTGATATAGCTAGATTAAATTTGTGTCATAATTCTTTCAATTGCCCAACTGTAATTTGTTTACCATTTATATGAGTATTTTATTTATTGGAGAGACACCACTAGTGAACCTAGGCCCCCGGTCCATCTTTTTACATTGTTTACAACCTCATTTACTTGCTTTCCATAACACTTGCTCGCTGGTCCGTTTTCATAAATCATTTCACTACACTATACGTTTAACCGCTTTGTTTTCAACAGACCAGGAAGATTGACAACCTTCCTGCCTTGGGGGCAAAGTAATTGGTTGAGTGTGTGCAGGTCCACATTCGTCGATGATTAAGCGCCAGAGATCATTGACGGGCACCTCGTTGTTGATTTCAAAGTACTACTAGTTCGATTAAACCTTGGTTCTTCACTGAGGGAAACTGCTACTTGCTACATCCACGACTTCGCTTGGGGCACCACCCAACTCTGCCAGTGCTTATTAATATCCACCATCAAGCAGTTTTCTGGCGCCGTTGCCAGGGACTTTGGAGCTGCAGCAAGGAGAGTCTCGCGCGCTCAATCACTTTACTTTGTTTTTGTCTTGCTTAGTTTACTTCTTGTTTTGCTTATTTAATTAAAAAAAATAGTTTAGTCTTTATTCCTGTTTTTTACTTTCTGTTTTGTTATTCGGTTTGGTAGTATGTCTAGCTTCACTCATTTTGTTGAGGCCCCCGAGTCCGAATTTCTCACCTTCAAACAAAGAGGTGGGGAGAGTTTGAAAGATGCTTCGTATAGAATTAGGGATGCTCATCATAGATCCACTAAAAAGCCTTTGGCCATAGTTCTTCTTAGAAATTTTTATGTTGGTATCACAAGTTGGTATAGGTACATTTTGGACACTATAACAGGTGGTAACTTCCTAGGAGTTAGTGGTTTGGAAGCTATGAATGCTATAGAAAGTCTAGTTGGAGCCCCTCCAATTAATGATACTAAAATTAAAATCACTTTGGAAGATATTACAGAGAGGATAGACATTTGAGAAAATAATATACCAAGTATGAGAAAGATAAATGGGATGGATAAGAATATTGATAATAATTTTAATAAGGTTAATGGATATATAAGAAATGCCACTAAAATGGTGAAATCTCTCCATTCCCTCAAACACCATCCTGAGAGGATAAGTAAGTTAGAAGAGACTTTTGAAACTTTAGGAGCCACCTTGTCTTCATTTAAACCTAAAAAGGAAACAACTCCAATAGATAAGGGGCCTAGATTCATATTTGTGCCAAAGAACACTACTAAAGTTGATACATCTTTTGCAGGAAAAGAGGATTTGAGGATGGTAAAGGAAGCTCAAGATTTCAAGGACTCAAGGGGAGAAGCCCCATTGGTTAAAGCTAAATTTTTTAATTCTATCCCACAAATTGTTGCTGCTAATGAGTTTACTAAAAATCCTTTTCCAAGCTGCACCATTCATGAACTTGGTGAGGATGACGATGATCTTGATTTTGAAAATACTTGATATGTGGCATTGCGCCTAGCTAAAAGGCGTTAAAGAAAAGCGCTTGTTGGGAGGCAACCCAATTTTTATTTTTACCTTTTTTAGTCATGGAGTTGTTGCTTCTGTAGCAACTTCATTGCATCCTTGTTTTTAGTTTTTGTGTTCCAAGAATTAGCCTCTAATGCTTAGAAAGTGCGAAGTTTTGTTTTGCTGTCTAGAAATAGATTCTGAGCTCCTATTGTACAAAATCTTGAAAAATCCTAGAACGTTATCTTTTTGGGTTAATTAGATATATGCCACTGCAATTCATGCGAAATCGAGAAATGCCATTGTAATTTTCATCTTTCGAAAAATGCCACTGCAATTCTCAAGATTCTTCGAAAAATGCCACTTTCAGACTTTGAAAAATGCCACTTCAGTGGCATTTTTCGAAGGATGAAAATTGCAGTGGCATTTCTCGATTTCACATGAATTGCAGTGGCATATATCTAATTGACCCTATATTTTTCTGGACATTTTTTACAGCAAGCCTTATATATTTATCTATCTTTCATTAGTTTTAAGTTTTCTATTTTGAGCCCCGTAAGTGCCTCTAAATAATAGATCTTTACAGACTGTCCAGTTTTGACAGATTCTGCCTTTATTTGTGTTTGCCTCTTTTTTAACGTCATTAGTGGTACTTTGAGGAAGGAGTGCCACCCTTGAGGCTTAGTAAACAGTAGCTAATTCTAAATCAAGTCTGTGCAATTTGTCTTGGTGGAACCCAAGTGAGTTTTATTTTATTCGAGCTAACCCTCTAATTAGTTTATGAAAAGTTTTGTGCGAAGGGAGTTTTTAGGTTCCACGAGGGAAGATGATGAAAGAAGTTGAAGGATGGACAAAAGCACAAGCTTGGGGATGCCCCCATGGCATCCCCCTGAACATTCAAGAAGACTCAAGCATCTAATCTTGGGGATGCCCAAGGCATCCCCTCTTCTTCATCGACAACCATCAGGTCGTCTCTGTTGAAACTATGTTTTTATCACTTCACATATTATGTGTTATTCTTGGAGCGTCATTTTATTTTGCTTTCAGTTTGTTTTAGTTTGTTTTATGGTCATGTACTTTGTTGGATCCTTGCTATCTTGTGTGGGAGAGAGACACGCTCTGCTTTTTCATTAGAATACTCTTGTGCTTCGCTTATATTTTGTTGAGTATTCTTAGCTTTGATTTCTTATCAACTCTTGTGCTTCGCTTATATCTTTTAAGAGCTGTTAGTTGTTGTTATTAGACTCTCTTATGCTTCACTTATATTTTTCTAGAGAGTTGTTTATGGTTGCTTGCTTGATTTGTTGGAATGACAAAAAGATCGTGCATGAGGTAGTGGTGTGATGAAAAACTTGCATAGTCTTGTAGATCTTCATGTTTGAATAACTTGAAACTTGCCAATTGATTAGAGATGTTAAGTGAATTAATGCTTAAACTTGCTGGTTATTTAAGTTAAGGCTCATTGGTGAAGAACTACCGTTAAAGCTTGAATTTACAAAGTTTCTTCATACTTGCAAGTTTGATAGTCAAGTATTTTCATCAAATGAAAGTTTGGTTAACAAGGAAGACAGTATAGAGTTTTTGTGTTTATGCTTAATGTATGTTCTGTAGTCATTCGTGTTCCGGTTGCTGGTTCTTGTTTGCTTTGATATCCTTTGCTAGCCAAAAAAACTATGTACTGAGCGGGATTGCTGCTCGTGCATCCAAACTCCTTGAGCCAAATATCTTTCCATCAGTGTCCACCATACCTACCTATACATGGTATTTCGTGCCATTCCAAGTAAATTTGTCATGTGCTACCTTTAAACCTTCAAAACACTCTAATTTGTGTATCTGTTTTTAGCTCGTGAGGAAGTGGTAAGGAAGTTTGTTATATCCTTTGTCAAGCAAGGCCATTTCCCCCCTTTCACCTGGTGAGCGTAGATTACGCGCTCACTTAAATTTCCGAGAGCTGCCAAGGGTTCCCAGCCCGCAAAATATAAATTCAACCAATCATTAATATCTCCTTCATACAGTGCAACCTGAGAAATCAGTCAAACATTGGCTAGTGATAAACAAAGGAGAAAGAGGAATGTTCTCATTCTTCTATGGGAGCCGCTCTCACAAGTCTAAAAGCCTATCTCCTTCAAATAGTGCAACCTGAGAAATCAGTCAAACATTGGCTAGTGAAAAACAAAGGAGAAAGAGGAATGTTCTCGTTCCTCTATGGGAGCCGCTCTCGCAAGTCTAAAAGTCTTGCTTGGTACGGGGGACTAACGGATTTCTTTGATGTGGATTCGTTGACGAAAGCATGCATATCTCAAAATTGTTTTACTTCTGTTTAATAAAAAAAGCTCTAGCACATGATTAATCCCTGCTTCCCTCTGCGAAGGGCCTTTGTTTTACTTTATGTTGAGTCAGTTTTCCTATTCTATCTATCTACTCAAAGCACGCTTGCAACACTGACTCTAGGTGCAGTTGATTATATTGCATCTTTATGCTTAATCATGATTCTTTATGTTGACATTATCTATAAGATAAGCTTGTTGAAAGTTGAAGAAATGCTGAAACTTGCATCTTCCTCTGTGTTGACTTCAAATACTTTTGACAAGAAAATATTACCTTGAAGACTTTCATGTTATGTTAATCTTTATTCTTTCATGTCTCCAAAGTACTATTCACAAAAGGTTTTGCTTAGATGATACAACTTGTTTGCTTGATTATCAAATATAAACAATTATTTTGGATCACTTTATTCATATCATGTGTTTTACATTACTATTTGATCAAGGTTATGCTAGTAGCATGTCTCATCAAAAAATATTTTGTTTATCACTTACCTACTCGAGGACGAGTAGGAGTTAAGCTTGGGGATGCTGATACGTGTCAAACGTATCTATAATTTTTGATGCCATTGTTACATGTTTTTACTATCTTGTTACATCATTTTTAGGCTTTTTGTCGGACTAACCTATTAACAATATGCCTAGTGCTAGTTACCTGTTTTTGTTGTTTTATATTTCAAAAAAGTTACTTCTGGAAATATTCTCGGAATTGGACGATAATTTACGAGTATTTTTTATGCGACAAAAGGAAGCCAGAGACAAAAGGGCGGTCTGGGGGGCACCCAGGGGCCTGGGGCGGCAGCTGGCTGCGGCCCCACCTGCACCCGCGGGTGGGACCTGAAGGGGTCGCAGCATGGGAAACAAAAAAAATTCCTACGCAACAAACGGAATAAACCCCAAGGATCTAGATCTACTAGATGAAGATAGCGAAGGTGAGATCCAATCTCTTACCCTTGAAGATCAACAAACGTGTTTTGTCGGTGCAGGGGTTGGCTAGTCGATCCCCGCAACTAGACTCGTCTAGTCGCGAGGAGATGTATTATCCTCGAGATCCAATCCGATGAAGTGCTGCAACGGGCAGCACCTCCGCGGTATACACACGTATGGCTCGATGAAGACGTCCACTCCTTGATCCCACAAGCGAGGTAGACGTGGCCTTGATGATCTCAGCAACACGATGGTGTTGTGGTGGTGATGACGATCTCCGCGAGCAGGACGTCGCCAAGCCAAGCAAGAGGAGAGGGAGAGGAGGAGGTGGCGCAGCAGCCCCCTAGGGCTAGAGGGGCGCGGCGGCTATGAGGTGGAGGTGGTGGTGGCGCAGCCCCCTGGGGAGAGGGGTGCGGCTAGGGTTAGGGTGGAGAGGGGTGCGGCTAGGGTTAGCTTGGGGTGGCCTCCTTGTGGTGTGCCGCACCCCCTCCCCTCACCCCCTTATATAGGTGGAGGGGGAGCCCTAGGGCCGGCCGGCCAAGGGGTGGCTTGGCTCCCAAACCGAGTCCCCCTAGGACTCCTCCTAGGGTTCGGCCGGCTCCCCTCCTAGGCCAACTCAGATTGACCCATGTGGGCCTTGGGTGGTGCGACTCACCCATGTGGTGGCTGCACCCCCCTTGGTCCATGTGGGCCCCCATAAAATATGTGGGTCCCACCTCTAGACCCCTCTAGAACATTCCGGAACCTTCCGGTACCCTATACAAATTTCCCGGAACCTTTCTGATACCTCCGGAAACACTTTCCTTATATAAATCTTATTCTCCGAACTCCTCCGGAACTCCTCGTGACGTCCGGGATCCCATCCGAGACTCCGAATCACCCTTCGTTCATTCCATCATTTAATTCATCGCAAAACCTAATTTCATCGGAGCGTTAAGTGTGTGACCCTACGGGTTCGGGAATGCATAGATATGATCATATCAATAATTAATAGCAGGACTGGGATGCCCATATTAATTCCTATGCACTCAACGAAACTCTTTCTCGATTGAACCACGATGCTGGAGATTCAATTAATCTCATATACGATTCCCTTTGTCTCACAATATTTTACTTGCCCGAGACTTAATCGTTGACATCCCCATGTCCAGTTTAATCTCGTTACCAGCAAGTTCTCTTTACTCGTCCATAATATAAGATCCCGGTGATTACATCTTAATCACATGTCTGCAGACCTTTTGATGCTATATTACCGAGAAGGCCTGGAGATATCTTCTCCGTCACATGGAGGGACAAATCCCACTCTTGATGCATATCACCCAACAACCCACCATCAGAGATACCTAAAAGCCACCTTTATAATCACCCAGTTACGAAGTGACGTTTGATGTCCACAAAGTATTCCTCCGGTGAACGGGAGTGATATAATCTCATGGTCTAAGGAAACTATATTTGGCATATTAAAGTGTTGACAACAAAACTTTGTGACACGATTAATTGTAACGCTTTATTATTTGGGTCATGTCCATCACACCATTACTCCTAATGATATGACTCCGTCATCAAGTGACTATAACAAGTCCATAGTTAGGAAACTCTAACTATCTCTTGATCAACGAACTAGTCTTGTAGAGGCTCACTAGGGACTCCTGGTGTTTATATTCCACACATGTATTATGTTTCCATTTAATACAATTATAGCATGGATAATAAACTATTATCATAAACATGAATATGCTTAATAAACCATTTTATTATTGCCTCTAGGGCATATTCCCAACAGGACATGCCCCTGCGCCCTGGGCACTGCCTCGGCCCCCCTCGACGCCTATTAAATCCCTAAAACCCTAATACGTTGGGGGCGATGATTATTTTCTAGAAACATGACCCGCAGCCATAGTCACCTCGAAACCTAATTTGGGGAGATTCTGAAGCTGCTCCCGGCACGCTGCCGGAGGGGAGATCGATCACAGAGGGCTCTACATCGCCATGCCTTCCGCCGGGATAAAGCGTGAGTAGTTCCACCTTAAACTATGGGTCCATGACAGTAGCTAGATGGTTGTCTCTCTCCCTTGTGCTTGATGTTTATGATCTTGTGAGCTGCCGTACATGATCAAGATCGACTGTTTTTTCCGATAAAAGGATATATATTAATACCAAGATGATACCAATTGCACCGAGCCTCTGCAACAACATAATGTGTAGAGAAGTCTAAACATCACGGATGCACACAGCCGAAAAAACAAAGGAAGAAGAAAAGGAAAAACAAAGACACCGTCGAAACAAACGGAGACTCGCATCAGCAAAGCTGGTGGCGACACCTAGACTCCGAAACTGTTCTCCAAAATGACTCCTCCAGGAAGGTAGCAGTGCACAAACACCGTTGTCGTCCAGACTAACTAGCGTGGTCAGACCTAGGTTTTCACCCTGAAGAAAATCTAGTCTTCAGACAATGCATTCAACAAGGAAATGACTGTGGAGCCGCCATTGCTAGGTACTGCAACGAAGAGCAGACCTAGGGTTTTCACCCCGAAGACTGAGACCGCCAAGAATGAAGTCAACCGACGTCACCACTGCTGCAAAATTCCGATTGTCCGACACACTAGAACTCCCAAACCGATGTGAGTACTCACGGAAGTCCACTTGTTCTTGACAAGGATGAAACTTCCATATCCTAACCGGTCTTCATCAATCACGACTGCTGATCTCCCCATCAACACCTTAGAGATCACTTTAATGTGCCAAGGCAGACCCAAGGTTATACGGGGGTCGCCACCATCCAAAGCAACATGGATCTTCACAACGCCATGAATGACGGCAGCAGAAGGAACGCACTTACTTCGATCCGGCATCTGTAGATCCAATCACGCACAAACTCCACCTGGAAGAATTGCAGTGCATCTGGCCGGCTGAAGTGGATCGTTGGGTCGCAAGAATAACATCTGGACACTGCTGTAGGAGGTATGCCACGGCCATGCCCGGATCTATCCTCCTGATACCAGCGCCACTCGGTAGAGATCGTACATGGCAGGCGGCGGAGCTTGTTAGCATCAAACCGTCATTATTTTGACCAAGACAACAGCCCCCATGCTGTCGGCTGGCTCCTAGCGGGATTGGTCGTCCCAATCCCCCTCAGTAGCCCGAAGGCCACGCCAGAAGGGGACGACATGCGTCGCCCAATGCCTGCGCCATAGGCCGCCAGTACCTCGAGCACGCCAGATATGAGGCCGCCACCGCGTCGTCGATGCAGGGATGAAGAATCCGCCACACGAGAAATGACGCCGGACAAGATCTCGCACCGCCCAGTCCTCCATGCCGCCCCGGATGCGTCGTCGCAGCCTCCAACGAGCACCACACCGCCGCTGCCGGGATCGGCAACCGCGACGACGCGATGCAGATCGACGGCCACACCTCCGTGCGTCTGGGCGCCCTGCGTCGCCCTGTCAGTGCACGTGAGAGAGGAGAGCCTCCGTCGCCGCCGTTGTCCGCAAGGCTTAGCCCGCGACGTCCTCCAGCAGCAACGAAGATCGACTATTTGTAATGCTATATGATATGTTTGTTTGGATCTGATGGATTATGAAGTTATGATCAGATTGTGCGTGGTTCTTAGATGTTAATTTATGTTCTTGCATGCTCTCCGATGTGTGTAGTTGCCTTGGCCAAGTGATTGCTTATGTCTCCAAGAGAGAGTATTTATGCTAGATAGTTGGTTCATGCCCCTCCTGTGCCTGGGCACGAGTGACAGAAACATCTAAGGACGAGGGTGTGTTGTTGCGACTAAGGGTAAAACGGCGATGTTTATGTCTACGTGATTATAAATGTTGTTTATTTCATACACTTTACTTAATGCAATTGTATGTCGCTTGCGACTTAATACCGATGGGTGACAGGCTGGATAGCGATCCCTAGGTGGACATTTTAGACAAAGATGCAGTCGGATGGTGGTCTTTGTTCCTTGTTGTGATGCCTACATGAATATACCATGAACACTTTGACATAGCTAGATTAAGTTTGTGTCATAATTCTGTCAATTGCCCAACTATTATTTGTTTACTCTTCATATGAGTATTTTATTTATTGGAGAGACACCACTAGTGAATCCATGGCCCCCGGTCCATCTTTTTACATTGTTTGCAACCTCATTTACTTGCTTTCCATAATCACTTGCTCGCTGGTCCGTTTTCATATTTCACTACACTATATGTTTAACCGCTTTGTTTTCAGCAGACCAGGAAGATTGACAACCTTCCTGTCATTGGGGGCAAAGTAATTGGTTGAGTGTGTGCAGGTCCACGTTCGTCGACGATTAAGCGACAGAGGTCCTTGACGGGCACCTCGTTGTTGAGTTCAAAGTCCTACTGGTTCGATTAAACCTTGGTTCTTCACTGAGGGAAACTGCTACTTGCTACATCCATGCCTTCGCTTCGGGCACCACCCAACTCTGCCAATGCTTATTAATATCCACTATCACCTCCATGGCTCGGTCTTTCACAAGAGAATAATTGTTTCCTATTCTCAGGTAGATGCTCACTCGGGTTTTCTACCCGAATGACCAAGGATTTCTTCACCAAAGAGCAGACAACCTCACAACAACTATGAAGAATTTAAAGAAAGTAGCAAAGACTGTCAAGAACCACACATTTTGACTCCTGGCCATAACGATGATTCTCGTGACTATGTCTCAAGGGGAGTCTTACTGTGGGCGAATATGCTACCCGGGGTCCCACAAGTACTACTTGACATCTACTTGAACAAACTGAAAAGTCAATTCAAGTCAACAAATTCAAATCAGCTAGCCAGGGCCAGGAGAAAGAGAAGACAAGAAGTTACAAGGAAAAATAGAGGACAAAGGCCCAAGACTAAAAAATCCCATTGGGTGAAAGCAGGGGCGGAGGCAGGATTAAAGTTTAGGGGGGGTTTGATATCCCACAAGTATAGGGGACCGCAGTAGTCTTCGTGGGTAGTGTAACCCAATTTATTGATTCGACACGAGGGGAGCCAAAGAATACCTAAAAGTCTTCGCGGTTGAGTTGTCTATTCAGCCACACCTAGAGAAGCACAAGTAACATAAGAGGGGTGAAAGTAGCAGTGATTTGAAAGCAGTAGTAAAAGTAACATGGAAGCAATGATGGTGAAAGAGTGACCGGGGCCCAAGGGTTCACTAGTGGTGTCTCTCCATAAGATAAAACATGCATATGATGGGTAAACAAATTACAGCTAGGCAATTGACAAGATTATGACACAAATATAATCTAGCTATATCAAAGTGTTCATGGAATATTCATGTAGGCATCACAACAAATAACAAAGACCGTCATCCAACTGCATCTTTGTCTAAAAAGTCCACCTAGGGATCGCTATCCAGCATGTCACCCATTGGTATTAAGTTGCAAGCAACAGACATTTGCATTAAGTAAAGTGTATGATGTAAGCAATATTTATAATCACGTAGACATAAACACCATTGCTTTCTCCTTAGTAGCAACAACACACCCTCGTCCTTGCACGTTTCTGTCACTCGAGCATAGTCACAAAAGGGGGCATGAACCTACCATCTAGCATAAATACTCTCTCTTAAAGATCCAAATAGTTAATGGTATAAAAGTACTGCAACTTAAATAAGTGGGAGAGGCCACAGCACACGCGCTTTCACAACTAATGATTACACGTCTATATGATTGGAACGTTGGCAAGCATCCGCAAATATTAAACATTCATTAAGGAAAAACCCAACCATAGAATTAACAAACATAAAAGGTCCTCCTTCATCCCATACATCTGATGCATGTAAAATGCATACATGAACTTTGCATTATAATACTCATATTTCAATCATATTTGCATCATATAAGGGTTATATCATTGATTTATGTTGATTTTGGGAATATTTCACAGTTTCCCTATTTTTCTGGAATTAACCCTACACTGGCAGAAAACCCTATTTTCTACATTTTTGATGTTTCAGGGACCCAAACGACGTCCAAATGACCTGAAAATTTACGAGCATTAGTTTGTGGAAGGAACAAAGCGTAGGAGCGAAGGAAGCGAACAAACGGAGACCCGAGGGCCAAAAGAGGTGGGCCTACGTGGCCAGATTCCTTGGCCGCGTGGGACCCCCTATCTTGGGCCTCGAGGCTCCGTTGTCGTCGATCTTTTCTCCAGAACCTTCGTATTGACCTAAAACCGACTATAAAAATAGTCCCCGACGCCCTTCGGAAGGGAGCGCCGCTGAAACACAGAAACCACAAAACAGAGACCTGAAGCTGCAGATTGGAGGGGGACTCCGGCAGGGCGCTGCCGGGGTGGTCTCCATCTTCTCCAACATCTCCACCATCGTCACCATGATGAAGGGGGAGTAGTCCACCCCCTAGACTTTGGGTTTGTGGTGGTAACTTGATCTAATCTCTCTATGTATGATCATTGTTGAAGTCCATATGATGTGCCTTGCGTAAGTATGGATCTGTCTATGTAACTCCTATGGTGGATATTATGGTATGAGATGATATTTGTTATGCATTTACCGTTGTGTTGGATCTTTTATGACTTGTCATACCTTGGAGATATTCTATGATGCATGCGATGGTTTGATTTATGCATAATGCCTTGTCTATCCTTGTCATGAGGTGATTGACACCACCAAGTGTGGGTAGATGAGAGAGATGTGGTCATGCACACAAAATACGAATCATTGCACTAGTGATTAGAATATTGTCCATTAAGAAGTATGATGTGTGTAGGTACGGGATGGTCGAGGTGACAACGGCATATGTATTGAGTGACACAATACATCCCAACATCCTTTATCTGGGGGTAAAAAGGAAGAAGTATGATGTGGGATTGACAGCAAACCACGCTAGCCTTACGAGGGTGACCTAGCAACACAAATGATTATTTCTTTCAACTATGTGTTTTAGGACATGTAGCCGTCATAGAAGTTACCATTAAAGTATGACAATTGTGTGTACTTTTTTATCTATAACATGATAATCACCATAGATGGGAGAGAGGATTGAGTGAACCCATGAACCCATGTCCATTGTTCTTATAAGAGAAAATCTTTGTCTTGTCCTCTTGCATTGAAGAGGATTGGGACACTTTTATATTCTTGTTTTGTTACATTAAACTTCCATCCATTTAATCAATCAGCTTGTTCTTTAAACTTGTCTAGTGCATAATCAACTAAAACTTGTGACACTTTAGTTGTAGGAATATATAACTTTTCCTTCTTGCTCCCGCGATCGATACCCTACTTCCACATTGAGAGGTGCTATAGTGATCCCCTGCTCTTGGGGGTATCAACATCTCAAGACCTAACTCGGGGTTTCAGGTTTCTGTCACTCCGGCAAACCAACCATTAGTTCTATCATCATACAACAAACCCTAATATGTAATTCCATTAACCATTAGATCGGAGAGCATGCAAGAACATAAATTAACATATAAGAACCATGCACAATCTGATCATAACTTCATAATCCATCAGATCCCAGCAAACACATCATATAGCATTATAATAGTCGATCTTGATCATGATAGGCAGCTCACAAGATCATAAACATGGAAGCACAAGGGAGATAGACTACCAACTAGCTACTGCCATGACCCGTAGTCCATGGGGGAACTACTCACAACACATCCCGGAGGCAGCGATGGTGATGAAGATGGCTCCGGGGGTCGATCCCCGTCCCGGCAGGGTGCCGAAACTGGAACAATCTGACCCCCAAAACTTGTCGGCGATGGCGGTGGAGCTCTGTATTGTATTTGGGAAAATCCTTCGGGGCTTAGGGTTTTTCGTCGGGGATGATTTTATAGGCATCGGAGGCGGCCGAGGGGTGCCCCACAGGGAAGGGGCGGGTCCTAGCCGCGGGTCCAAGGGGAGCCGAGGCCAGAGGTCGCCCCTAGCCTGTGTGGGTCCCTTGAGATCTCCCTTCTGGCTCCGGTCTTTATTTCTTCAATAAAAAATACCCGTAAATTTTCGTCCAATTCCGACAATATTTCCAGAAGAAACTTTCTGCAACAAAAACATGGCAACAATAGGGAACTGGCAATGGGCATCTTTTTAATAGGTTAGTGTTGGGGTTATGCCGAACTGGTACCCTCACGAAGGTGACTACAGCCAGCGTACCAGGGTGGCCCATAGTGGTGGTACGCCGAAATCCGGCTTACCGGGCGGCACAATACGATGAAGCGCAGGAGGCCCATCCGGCTATGGGAAGGTTCCAGAAGCCGGCATGCATTGAGGATGACTTAGCACTCAAGGCAAGGCCCATGCCGGGTTAGAGTAGAACTCTGTAACTTAGTCGGTTAGGTTGCTTCCTGTAAGACCTAGGTCCGGACGCCTTTATAAGCCGGCCTACGGGACGCCTTAGGGCAGAGACACAAACGATCTGAGACATATGCTCTAACTTTCATTGTAATTGGCGCATATTGCCTTATAGTGAATTATAGCAGCACGTAGGGTTTCGCCACCGTTGCGAGATCCGAAGCTGGGTAAACTCGTGCTCATCCCGTCACCGGAATCTCCCGCATCTCCTATACCCACCTCTCTACCTAGCTCGATGGCACCCCTATCACGGCTAGATTCGACAATACCACGACAGTTGACGCCCACTGTGGTGCCAGAGATGTCCGGGGTTACGTTCCAGGCGGGATCTGCTGGCGGAATCGGCGACACCATCGCGGTCGGCTTGGTCAGCTACTTCGACGAGTCAGGAGCTGGCCACGTCCTCAACGATGGCTTTTGGACGCCGGCAAAGGAGGATCCCGCCGGCTAGTCCACGGTCTCCATCGCGGCATCGACATATTTGTCGGCTTCACCGCCAAGGCTTTGGACGGTCTCGGCTTCACCTCGAGCATGCCCGCCACCCACCCCAGCAACTTCGATGACGGATCGGATCTGGACTCTGAGGAGATTGCCGATCTGGATCTAGCTTTCGACGCTAATGATGAATATTCCGAAGACGACGCAAGTTCCACTATGGCGGCGCTGGACTTCCACTTCGTTGGCATCCTAGGAGAATCTGGCTCTAACGAGTCGATGACAGAACCTGAGTCTATCCTTCCTGCTTTGCAGGCCGGGGCTGATTCAGAAGCCGGATCAAGGGACACTGCCCATATGGAGAGGACCTCGAATCTGAAAGAGAATCCGACGATTTTAGTCGGAAAGTTGCATCTTGCTTGGGACGCCCAGTCGAGGTCTTAATGGGTGACGTTGTCTCTGATCCAAAAGATGACCCCAATGCCTCGAAAACCAACAATGGCGAAGAAAAAACTCCAGAAGCCGGAAATCAAAAGGTGGACTTTATGCCACCGCTGGCTCCAACGAAGGGAACTAGTAAATTGCTGGCTCCTGGAGACGACATTGATGCTACAGCCGAGGCAGCGATAGAGAAGGAGTACGAAGAAAGGATAGAAAAGTACCAGGAACTGCTAACTCCACTTCCTCCTACCACATCGCTGGCCGACATGGAGAAGCGTCGCGCCCAACTGGAAGAACAGGCAGCCCAGATAGTAGAGCATGAAGTCGATCTCACAAACAAGGAAACGGAATTCATCCAGAAGTAGAGAGAAAAGGGGGCCAACGATGTTTTCTATCCAAGTCGCGACAAGAATCTGCACAAGAGGTTGGATTTCCGCAGCAAGTGGGAAGCCGAACATGTTAACTCTGTCTGGAGAAAGTACCACCACCGACGTGATCCGGTGACCAATTTTTGTTACTTCA